>CM060964.1:141262867-141275367 GCA_030765045.1 Tenodera sinensis | reverse complement strand
TTAAGGTTAGAAAGGGATTGGTTGGGTGGCTAAAAGGATACCTTCAAGAGAATGGAAGAGCCTACAATTTGCGCGCTTTCCATTGCATTATGCATCAGGAGGCAATGATTGCCAAATCGGTGAATATACGAAATGTTATAAACTTGGTGGTAAAAACTGGAAATCGAATTAGAGCTAATTCATTGAAACATACGCAGTTCATGATATTGCTGAAGGATATGGTGGAGGGAATTGAGAATTTGGCACTTTCCTGCGATGTGCATTGGCTTAGCCGGGGTGATATGTTACGTCGTTTTTTCAATTTGCGAAGTGTCATTGTTACCTTTATGAAACAATAGGTATGTATGAATATGCACAGTTAATTATCCGTCATACATATTTAATATGCATACATATGGAGTATTTATTGGTATTAAGTAAATATGAAGTTACAAATTAATAGCTGCACTCTAATATAAGATCATTTGTTTTAGGAGCAGGAAATACCCGAGTTAAAGGACGAAAGATAGGTGAGCGATTTGGTGTTTCCTTGCGACATGTCACCATCTGAATGAGGTGAATCGTAACCCACGAGGTCCGCAACAAAGCATTATAGAGGTGTATAGTGCCGCACAATCACTTATAAGGAAGCTAGATTTGCGGATTAGTCACTTAAGGAAAAGAGAATTCACTTATTTCAAATGCATAAGATCGCTTGGTACTGTGCCAGAGAATAAACTAGTTATATTCCCATTCTTGAAGACTTAAAAACTGAGTTTACTTCCCATAGATTCCACGATTTCAAGAATCTTGAAAATGACATTTCAAGGTTTTAGACAGTGGTCGATGTAAGAGTTAATTGCAATGTGAACTCATACCTACAAACAGATCTAGTGACAAAAAAATAAGTGCAGAGATTTGGTTGGCACAGACTAGTCAAAGAAGTTTGTAAGATAAAATATGCTGGTCTGAGAGCATTTGCTGCTTCTGCTACAGCAATATTTATTCCATATACGTCTGTAAACAATTTTTTTTTTTTCAGATGAACATAGCAAAATCAAAACTAAGGTGACCACCTCTTGGCGCAACTCCATATTGTTGTTACAGGCATTACGTCAGAGTCTGAACATCTTGTTGTATGTTCGGATGGTGACTATTAATGTGTGTAATTCTGATTTCACATAATAAAAGTATGACCACCCCTTTCCTGTTTGAAACAAACGCGCTGATCGTTAACTGTATGAGTCCGCCACTGTCGACAGTTGAAAAAGTAAGAACTAACACTCCTACAACCAGCAAGAATGTTACACGGGTTGCGTGCACATTGGATTCGGAGCCGTTCGGCTGCTCTAACCACTAAGCTATCATGGCCAACGTGTCGATATGACATTAAATTCTCCAACTCACTCACATCATTCCCGGTAAACCACACAGTCTCACTCTACCCTTTCCAATCATGTCCTACACACGGTTATTGTGTGGAAAAACATTAATTATAGCAGCAATGCTATTTCTTCAACATTTCACATCGTTCAGTTTCACGTCTTCCCGAAAGCGAAGCCTCCGGCAAGGAAGTAATTTTCTCCTAACTCAAAAGCATTGAATTAGGACTTTTACCAGGTAGCCATATTTACTGTATCAGTATAAGCAAGAGCAAAGTGAGATTCGGCACCGCAGTAACTTGCCTCACATGGCACGAAAGAACACGACTTCATGGGCAAGATCCCTACTGCTTCTAGTCGTGACGTAGAGGTTACCATAGCAACCGGGTGCTTATGGGCGGCCCGATATATGTCTGGCTTCCACATGGCATTGGTCCCTTTGGTCTGGTCTCTAGTATCCCCGAAAGGAACACTGGCGGTTTAGATGCAAGAACACAAGTTTGTCTTTCGCGCTAGATGACAAAAGTGCACAAATGGTTTATTGTAAAACTAATGACTACTATTACTACAAAGTGAGGAGCTTTGACATTCCTTCCTGCCTCTGATTAGCTGCCACTGCGAATAACTGCGATGAGGATTTCCTGTCTTTCTTTCTTTAAAATTAATGTGACTGGTATTTGTTTTTTACTTGCTCAAGTTTTTCTTATTTTGTTTCTTTCTTTCCTTCTTTTTTACCGTTAAATATACACACAGCATTAAAAACACCCATGCCCGAGGTGCGACTCGAACATGCGCCACGAAGCCTTAAAAAAAAAAAAAAAAAAAAAAAAAAAAAAAAAAAAAAAAAAGGAAAGTATTTGAATGAAAAAAGAAGATTCTGCACCGATAAAAGAAAGTGTCTCTCAGAAAAAGCAGTTACATATAGGATAGGTCACCCTTTAATGTAAAATAATTCTTACTCGCAATCTCTAGAAACAGTTTTTAAAATATGTGACAAATAATATACATAAGTTTCATTTTCTGCAAAGAGCTTGTGAAGTCATCTTCTTTATGAATTAATTTTGTATAACTGTTTAACCATTAAAGGATCGTTCCCTTTGCCGCGCCGTGCCTGAGTGGTTAGACTTCGTCCTCTCAACAAAGCGGCATTGTAACAAATGGGAACACCAGTTATTGTTAATCACTAGGGCCAGGCATTTAACGACTTATAATTTGGTAAGAAATGCAAAATAAAGAATGTATTTATGACCTAAAAATTTTAAAAAATGACCCAAAAAGATGCCCCAAAAAATGTTAAAGTTACCCAAAAATAAAGAATTGCCAATAAAAATGCTATTTTTTATTATTATTATTATTATTATTATTATTATTATTATTATTATTATTATTATTATTATTATTATTATTATTATTATTATTATTATTATTATTATTATTATTATTATTATTATTATTATTATTATTATTATTATTATTATTATTATTATTATTATTATTATTATTATTATTATTATTATTATTATTATTATTATTATTATTATTATTATTATTATTATTATTATTATTACCTTTAGCACTCACTTTGTTACTAAGTTACATAAAATATAACGTAAAATCAAAATATTAAAAGAAAATTATAAATGTACATGTTAGAGTATCTTTTATTGAAGAAATTCCATTTCAGTACACTTTTATAACAATTTTGAGTTGCAGTTAACAATCACAAATTGGTGGAGATTCTCAAACAAAAATGACTGTCTATTGTCTGCTAGTACTGGCTTATAAATGGACAAGCTCCTCTCTACTTCAACGAAACAATTGGAACATACTGAAAGCAAGCAATATCTCCTGGATTTAACTCACAGTCAGCAAGAGAAAACTGTTCACCAGACAAAGCACTGTCAATTGAACACAGTGTTTTGTACCACCTGTTCTTCTTTATTTTCATTGCCACTGGATCACCCACTTTACCATATGCACGGCTCAAATCACTCACTACTTTATCCACTATTTGTAGCTGTTCCATTAATGTCACTTGGGATTTTTCCAGAGAAGTTATTGTATCAGGAAGGAATCTAAAATTGGTGTTTACGTAAGAAAGTTTACCCGCAATATCTTTATCAACCAGCAGTTCTTGCGCCTTTTTGATTGACACAGACTCAGTATTATTAAAAGAATCAACTACTTTCTTCACAACGTCAAAATTCTTGCAATAATAACTACAAGCCTCGAGCCATGTTCCCCATCTAGTCAAAACAGGTGAAAAGGGCAGTTGAATTTCTGGAGCTTCTGCTTTGAATGTTACAACTCTAGAGGGGGCTTTCAACAATACTTTCTTGACGTATCCAATTAATTTATCCACTTCAGGAAAATTTGCACGTACTTCTTCCGCGACCCGGAGCGCTAAACATGTCACATGCACCATTTTTGGGTAGAGTGCAACGAAAGAAGCAGCAGCTTTCATCATGTAGAGTGCTGCGTCTGTTATAAAAAGCAATACATTGGAATTTTGAATCCCATTAGGCCAAAGTATTCTAAGTGCATGGTCAAATACTATTGATGGTTGAATAGTTCACTTTCTCCAACTGCTCACAATGTAATAGAAATTGTTCTCCGGGGCTGTGTGCTTCTAGAACTCCAACAATAACACTCGCTACATAACGGCCCACAGAGTCTGTTGTCTCGTCGATGGATACGAATATATTCTTTTCTCCAATCCTTTTTCTTGTTTGTTACAAAGTTTGTTGTAGCACCGATCCACGTAGGTTCTTCTCAATGTTCTGGGATCTGGAATTAATAATTTTCCTGTCTCCTCTTCTAAGAAAGCGCGCAGCTTAGGATGATTCAGCTTGTGAAATGGAATATCGGCAGATAAAACGCTGCACACAATTTCTCACAAAATGGTGAAAATGTTGAACGGGTTTCGCCCAGAAGCATCTGCTGCAAGCTTACACTGGATTTATTTTCAAGTCGTTGCAGGCCACGTTTGTGTTTCTCCCGCGACATATGTTGTTCTATCGTAAACGCTTTGTCAACAGCCACTCTCACATCACAGATCTTGCAGAATAATATATGACCGTCCGTGGAGAAAACTATTTTCTCCGTATTTTGAAACAAATGCCTTCAATTTAACACTATTACTTCCCTTCACTTTAGGCATTTTGCTCTTATGTGGCTCGTACAGGTGCTGGGAACAACTGATCACCTCACTTAACAGCACAACAATGCAGGTTTACCTGGATATAGGAATTTCTTTGGGAGTGTGGGAAGTCCATTAACCACATTCCTTGAAAAATAGGCGTAGTAGGTAGCATAAGCTCTAAGAAATTCCTAGAAGTGGGCCAGTTCATAATGCACATGCCTTGAAAAATAGGGGTAGGAGGTAGCATAAGCTCTAAGAAATTCCTAGAAGTGGGACAGTTCATAATGCACATGCCTTGAAAAATAGGGGTAGGAGGTAGCATAAGCTCTAAGAAATTCCTAGAAGTGGGCCAGTTCATAATGCACATGCCTTGAAAAATAGGGGTAGGAGGTAGCATAAGCTCTAAGAAATTCCTAGATGTGGGCCAGTTCATAATGCACATGCCTTGAAAAATAGGGGTAGGAGGTAGCATAAGCTCTAAGAAATTCCTAGAAGTGGGCCAGTTCATAATGCACATTCCTTGAAAAATAAGGGTAGGAGGTAGCATAAGCTCTAAGAAATTCCTAGAAGTGGGCCAGTTCATAATGCACATTCCTTGAAAAATAAGGGTAGGAAGTAGCATAAGCTCTAAGAAATTCCTAGAAGTGGGCCAGTTCATAATGCACATTCCTTGAAAAATAAGGGTAGGAAGTAGCATAAGCTCTAAGAAATTCCTAGAAGTGGGCCAGTTCATAATGCACATGCCTTGAAAAATAGGGGTAGGAGGTAGCATAAGCTCTAAGAAATTCCTAGAAGTGGGCCAGTTCATAATGCACATTCCTTGAAAAATACGGGTAGGAGGTAGCATAAGCTCTAAGAAATTCCTAGAAGTGGGCCAGTTCATAATGCACATGCCTTGAAAAATAAGGGTAGGAAGTAGCATAAGCTCTAAGAAATTCCTAGAAGTGGGCCAGTTCATAATGCACATTCCTTGAAAAATAGGGGTAGGAGGAAGCATAAGCTCTAAGAAATTCCTAGAAGTGGGCCAGTTCATAATGCACATTCCTTGAAAAATAAGGGTAGGAAGTAGCATAAGCTCTAAGAAATTCCTAGATGTGGGCCAGTTCATAATGCACATTCCTTGAAAAATAGGGGTAGGAGGAAGCATAAGCTCTAAGAAATTCCTAGAAGTGGGCCAGTTCATAATGCACATTCCTTGAAAAATAAGGGTAAGAAGTAGCATAAGCTCTAAGAAATTCCTAGAAGTGGGCCAGTTCATAATGCACATTCCTTGAAAAATAGGGGTAGGAGGAAGCATAAGCTCTAAGAAATTCCTAGAAGTGGGCCAGTTCATAATGCACATTCCTTGAAAAACAAGGGTAGGAGGTAGCATAAGCTCTAAGAAATTCCTAGAAGTGGGCCAGTTCATAAGGCACATTCCTTGAAAAATAGGGGTAGGAGGAAGCATAAGCTCTAAGAAATTCCTAGAAGTGGGCCAGTTCATAATGCACATTCCTTGAAAAATAAGGGTAGGAAGTAGCATAAGCTCTAAGAAATTCCTAGAAGTGGGCCAGTTCATAATGCACATTCCTTGAAAAATAGGGGTAGGAGGTAGCATAAGCTCTAAGAAATTCCCAGAAGTGGGCCAGTTCATAATGCACATTCCTTGAAAAATAGGGGTAGGAGGTAGCATAAGCTCTAAGAAATTCCTAGAAGTGGGCCAGTTCATAATGCACATTCCTTGAAAATAGGGGTAGGAGGAAGCATAAGCTCTAAGAAATTCCTAGATGTGGGCCAGTTCATAATGCACATTCCTTGAAAAATAGGGGTAGGAGGAAGCATAAGCTCTAAGAAATTCCTAGAAGTGGGCCAGTTCATAATGCACATTCCTTGAAAAATAGGGGTAGGAGGAAGCATAAGCTCTAAGAAATTCCTAGAAGTGGGCCAGTTCATAATGCACATTCCTTGAAAAATAGGGGTAGGAGGAAGCATAAGCTCTTAGAAATTCCTAGAAGTGGGCCAGTTCATAATGCACATGCCTTGAAAAATAAGGGTAGGAGGTAGCATAAGCTCTAAGAAATTCCTAGAAGTGGGCCAGTTCATAATGCACATTCCTTGAAAAATAGGGGTAGGAGGAAGCATAAGCTCTCAGAAATTCCTAGAAGTGGGCCAGTTCATAATGCACATGCCTTGAAAAATAAGGGTAGGAGGTAGCATAAGCTCTAAGAAGTTCCTAGAAGTGGGCCAGTTCATAATGCACATTCCTTGAAAAATAAGGGTAGGAAGTAGCATAAGCTCTAAGAAATTCCTAGATGTGGGCCAGTTCATAATGCACATTCCTTGAAAAATAAGGGTAGGAAGTAGCATAAGCTCTAAGAAATTCCTAGAAGTGGGCCAGTTCATAATGCACATTCCTTGAAAAATAAGGGTAGGAGGTAGCATAAGCTCTAAGAAATTCCTAGAAGTGGGCCAGTTCATAATGCACATTCCTTGAAAAATAAGGGTAGGAAGTAGCATAAGCTCTAACAAATTCCTAGAAGTGGGCCAGTTCATAATGCACATTCCTTGAAAAATAGGGGTAGGAGGTAGCATAAGCTCTAAGAAATTCCTAGAAGTGGGCCAGTTCATAATGCACATTCCTTGAAAAATAAGGGTAGGAGGTAGCATAAGCTCTAAGAAATTCCTAGAAGTGGGCCAGTTCATAATGCACATTCCTTGAAAAATAAGGGTAGGAAGTAGCATAAGCTCTAAGAAATTCCTAGAAGTGGGCCAGTTCATAATGCACATTCCTTGAAAAATAAGGGTAGGAGGTAGCATAAGCTCTAAGAAATTCCTAGATGTGGGCCAGTTCATAATGCACATTCCTTGAAAAATAAGGGTAGGAGGTAGCATAAGCTCCAAGAAATTCCTAGAAGTGGGCCAGTTCATAAGGTACATTCCTTGAAAAATAGGGGTAGGAGGTAGCATAAGCTCTAAGAAATTCCTAGAAGTGGGCCAGTTCATAATGCACATTCCTTGAAAAATAAGGGTAGGAAGTAGCATAAGCTCTAAGAAATTCCTAGAAGTGGGCCAGTCCATAATGCACATTCCTTGAAAAATAGGGGTAGGAGGTAGCATAAGCTCTAAGAAATTCCTAGAAGTGGGCCAGTTCATAATGCACATTCCTTGAAAAATAAGGGTAGGACGTAGCATAAGCTCTAAGAAATTCCTAGAAGTGGGCCAGTTCATAATGCACATGCCTTGAAAAATAAGGGTAGGAGGTAGCATAAGCTCTAAGAAATTCCTAGATGTGGGCCAGTTCATAATGCACATTCCTTGAAAAATAGGGGTAGGAGGTAGCATAAGCTCTAAGAAATTCCTAGAAGTGGGCCAGTTCATAATGCACATGCCTTGAAAAATAAGGGTAGGAGGTAGCATAAGCTCTAAGAAATTCCTAGATGTGGGCCAGTTCATATTGCACATTCCTTGAAAAATAAGGGTAGGAGGTAGCATAAGCTCTAAGAAATTCCTAGAAGTGGGCCAGTTCATAATGCACATTCCTTGAAAAATAGGGGTAGGAGGTAGCATAAGCTCTAAGAAATTCCTAGAAGTGGGCCAGTTCATAATGCACATTCCTTGAAAAATAGGGGTAGGAGGTAGCATAAGCTCTAAGAAATTCCTAGATGTGGGCCAGTTCATAATGCACATTCCTTGAAAAATAAGGGTAGGAGGTAGCATAAGCTCTAAGAAATTCCTAGATGTGGGCCAGTTCATAATGCACAATCCTTGAAAAATAAGGGTAGGAGGTAGCATAAGCTCTAAGAAATTCCTAGATGTGGGCCAGTTCATAATGCACATTCCTTGAAAAATAAGGGTAGGAGGTAGCATAAGCTCTAAGAAATTCCTAGATGTGGGCCAGTTCATAATGCACATTCCTTGAAAAATAAGGGTAGGAGGTAGCATAAGCTCTAAGAAATTCCTAGATGTGGGCCAGTTCATAATGCACATTCCTTGAAAAATAAGGGTAGGAGGTAGCATAAGCTCTAAGAAATTCCTAGATGTGGGCCAGTTCATAATGCACATTCCTTGAAAAATAAGGGTAGGAGGTAGCATAAGCTCTAAGAAATTCCTAGATGTGGGCCAGTTCATAATGCACATTCCTTGAAAAATAAGGGTAGGAGGTAGCATAAGCTCTAAGAAATTCCTAGATGTGGGCCAGTTCATAATGCACATGCCTTGAAAAATAAGGGTAGGAGGTAGCATAAGCTCTAAGAAATTCCTAGATGTGGGCCAGTTCATAATGCACATTCCTTGAAAAATAAGGGTAGGAGGTAGCATAAGCTCTAAGAAATTCCTAGAAGTGGGCCAGTTCATAATGCACATTCCTTGAAAAATAAGGGTAGGAAGTAGCATAAGCTCTAAGAAATTCCTAGAAATGGGCCAGTTCATAATGCACATTCCTTGAAAAATAGGGGTAGGAAGTAGCATAAGCTCTAAGAAATTCCTAGAAGTGGGCCAGTTCATAATGGACATTCCTTGAAAAATAGGGGTAGGAAGTAGCATAAGCTCTAAGAAATTCCTAGAAGTGGGCCAGTTCATAATGCACATTCCTTGAAAAATAGGGGTAGGAAGTAGCATAAGCTCTAAGAAATTCCTAGAAGTGGGCCAGTTCATAATGCACATTCCTTGAAAAATAGGGGTAGGAGGTAGCATAAGCTCTAAGAAATTCCTAGAAGTGGGCCAGTTCATAATGCACATTCCTTGAAAAATAGGGGTAGGAGGTAGCATAAGCTCTAAGAAATTCCTAGAAGTGGGCCAGTTCATAATGCACATTCCTTGAAAAATAGGGGTAGGAGGTAGCATAAGCTCTAAGAAATTCCTAGAAGTGGGCCAGTTCATAATGCACATGCCTTGAAAAATAAGGGTAGGAGGTAGCATAAGCTCTAAGAAATTCCTAGATGTGGGCCAGTTCATAATGCACATTCCTTGAAAAATAGGGGTAGGAGGTAGCATAAGCTCTAAGAAATTCCTAGAAGTGGGCCAGTTCATAATGCACATGCCTTGAAAAATAAGGGTAGGAGGTAGCATAAGCTCTAAGAAATTCCTAGATATGGGCCAGTTCATATTGCACATTCCTTGAAAAATAAGGGTAGGAGGTAGCATAAGCTCTAAGAAATTCCTAGAAGTGGGCCAGTTCATAATGCACATTCCTTGAAAAATAGGGGTAGGAGGTAGCATAAGCTCTAAGAAATTCCTAGAAGTGGGCCAGTTCATAATGCACATTCCTTGAAAAATAGGGGTAGGAGGTAGCATAAGCTCTAAGAAATTCCTAGATGTGGGCCAGTTCATAATGCACATTCCTTGAAAAATAAGGGTAGGAGGTAGCATAAGCTCTAAGAAATTCCTAGATGTGGGCCAGTTCATAATGCACAATCCTTGAAAAATAAGGGTAGGAGGTAGCATAAGCTCTAAGAAATTCCTAGATGTGGGCCAGTTCATAATGCACATTCCTTGAAAAATAAGGGTAGGAGGTAGCATAAGCTCTAAGAAATTCCTAGATGTGGGCCAGTTCATAATGCACATTCCTTGAAAAATAAGGGTAGGAGGTAGCATAAGCTCTAAGAAATTCCTAGATGTGGGCCAGTTCATAATGCACATGCCTTGAAAAATAAGGGTAGGAGGTAGCATAAGCTCTAAGAAATTCCTAGATGTGGGCCAGTTCATAATGCACATTCCTTGAAAAATAAGGGTAGGAGGTAGCATAAGCTCTAAGAAATTCCTAGATGTGGGCCAGTTCATAATGCACATTCCTTGAAAAATAAGGGTAGGAGGTAGCATAAGCTCTAAGAAATTCCTAGATGTGGGCCAGTTCATAATGCACATTCCTTGAAAAATAAGGGTAGGAGGTAGCATAAGCTCTAAGAAATTCCTAGATGTGGGCCAGTTCATAATGCACATTCCTTGAAAAATAAGGGTAGGAGGTAGCATAAGCTCTAAGAAATTCCTAGAAGTGGGCCAGTTCATAATGCACATTCCTTGAAAAATAAGGGTAGGAAGTAGCATAAGCTCTAAGAAATTCCTAGAAATGGGCCAGTTCATAATGCACATTCCTTGAAAAATAGGGGTAGGAAGTAGCATAAGCTCTAAGAAATTCCTAGAAGTGGGCCAGTTCATAATGGACATTCCTTGAAAAATAGGGGTAGGAAGTAGCATAAGCTCTAAGAAATTCCTAGAAGTGGGCCAGTTCATAATGCACATTCCTTGAAAAATAGGGGTAGGAAGTAGCATAAGCTCTAAGAAATTCCTAGAAGTGGGCCAGTTCATAATGCACATTCCTTGAAAAATAGGGGTAGGAGGTAGCATAAGCTCTAAGAAATTCCTAGAAGTGGGCCAGTTCATAATGCACATTCCTTGAAAAATAGGGGTAAGAGGTAGCATAAGCTCTAAGAAATTCCTAGAAGTGGGCCAGTTCATAATGCACATTCCTTGAAAAATAGGGGTAGGAGGTAGCATAAGCTCTAAGAAATTCCTAGAAGTGGGCCAGTTCATAATGCACATTCCTTGAAAAATAGGGGTAGGAGGTAGCATAAGCTCTAAGAAATTCCTAGATGTGGGCCAGTTCATAATGCACATGCCTTGAAAAATAAGGGTAGGAGGTAGCATAAGCTCTAAGAAATTCCTAGATGTGGGCCAGTTCATAATGCACATTCCTTGAAAAATAGGGGTAGGAGGTAGTATAAGCTCTAAGAAATTCCCAGAAGTGGGCCAGTTCATAATGCACATGCCTTGAAAAATAAGGGTAGGAGGTAGCATAAGCTCTAAGAAATTCCTAGAAGTGGGCCAGTTCATAATGCACATTCCTTGAAAAATAGGGGTAGGAGGAAGCATAAGCTCTAAGAAATTCCTAGAAGTGGGCCAGTTCATAATGCGCATGCCTTGAAAAATAAGGGTAGGAGGTAGCATAAGCTCTAAGAATTTCCTAGGTGTCGGCCAGTTCATAATGCACATTCCTTGAAAAATAAGGGTAGGAGGTAGCATAAGCTCTAAGAAATTCCTAGATGTGGGCCAGTTCATAATGCACATTCCTTGAAAAATAGGGGTAGGAGGTAGCATAAGCTCTAAGAAATTCCTAGAAGTGGGCCAGTTCATAATGCACATTCCTTGAAAAATAGGGGTAGGAGGTAGCATAAGCTCTAAGAAATTCCTAGAAGTGGGCCAGTTCATAATGCACATGCCTTGAAAAATAGGGGTAGGAGTTAGCATAACATTTACTTAAATCCAAGAAATTGTATTGACAAGGAAAAATACTGAATTTTAATTGTAAGAACGTGAATTAAACACAAATCTCCCAACCTTCTGGAAAAGTTTT
Organism: Tenodera sinensis; assembly: GCA_030765045.1. Taxonomy (NCBI): domain Eukaryota; kingdom Metazoa; phylum Arthropoda; class Insecta; order Mantodea; family Mantidae; genus Tenodera; species Tenodera sinensis. Next base: position 141,263,537 of record CM060964.1, on the reverse strand, counting down.
AAAAATGCTCAAAATGATCTGAAAATTGCAAGAAAAGGCTTATCCGTAAAAAAGGTAAGAAAATGCACAAAAATGCCTTAACAAATTGCTTTTATTTAGCTCGCTAGTCAATGCGATATTTTTCCGTATATGCAAGCAATGTTTCAGCCTTAATAAGGAAAAGTTGCAAAATCATTAATTGCCTTGCCCTTTTAATCACATTTTATTTGCCTTCTAATAGGTTAGCGTATTATTTAAATCACTGTTGCACAAATTCAGAGCAACAGAACTTGACCGTCAAGTCAAATTACAACGGAAACGTCACTGAACTGCACACGGCATGATTCACAGTAGCTGTCTAATGAACGTTTCGACAACGTTTTGCTGTCTGTCTCATTCCTTCACTGGCCTCAGGGTACGGGTGAGCCCCTAATATAGTGCCTGGTCCATGGCAGAACTGTCTCGAAACGAAGCCTCTAGACCCAACGTAAAGAAACTGTCTCGAGTCGTAATCAGTGTTGCCATGTCTGCGAAAGTAAAAGCAGATTTTATTTGAAAAAAAAAAAATAAATAAATAAAGCAGGAGAAACCAGTAAAATTTTTAACCGGCAATTTTGCTTAGTGTATACGTATCTATGACAAAAAAAACAACAACAAAAACAACAACAGCAATAATAATAATAATAATAAT
>CM060964.1:141057867-141257867 GCA_030765045.1 Tenodera sinensis | reverse complement strand
AGAGGTGTAGCTTTAGGCGGACTGGCATCTCGGACCTCAGCATGGGGTACAGGGAGGCAATAGCCCCCTGGGTCCTCGCCGAGAGGTCTCTGATGTGACCGCGGAAAGTCAGACCTCTGTCTAGTTTGACTCCTAGGTAGGTGATGGAATTTGTCCACTCGATCCTTCGACCTCGAAGGTGAAATGTGGGGTAGTCTGCGGGGGTGTGGCGCCTCGTGAAGAGGATGGCGTGGCTCTTGTCCGGATTAACGGACATTCGCCAACGCCGACACCACTGTTGGACTAGGCAGAGGTGTCTCTGTAAGGGGTTGAAGGCTCTGAGGATGTGTCGGTTGGTGCAGTATAGCAATACGTCATCTGCGTACTGAGCTATACTGACCTGTGGTTCTTTGGGGAAGTCAGCCATATAAACGCTAAACAGAGTAGGGGACAGAACAGAGCCTTCGGGGACTCCGCCTCTTGCTGGCCTAATTGTGGAGGTTCGCCCCGCGACTGTGACTTTAAAAGTCTGGTGACGGAGGAAACTGTGTAGTGTATGGATGAGCTGTGTGGGTAGCCCCAGGTGGATCAGTTTGTAGAGGAGCCCTGCGTGCCAGGTCGTCGAGAAGGCTTTCTCCACGTCCAGTGATACCGCAGCAGTGAAGGCGCGTTCCTGGAATCCCAGGGCGGCAGCCTTCACCATCCGCAGCAGCTGCTGAGGCGTAGAGTGCCCAGGACGGAATCCGAACTGATGTTCAGGGATGGCTTGAATGTCCCCCAGCAAGGGGGACAAGCGGTTTAAGATCATCCTCTCGAGAACTTTCGAGAGGGTGGACAGGAGGCTTATGGATCGGTAGTTGGATGGGTGGACCGGGTCTTTCCCGGGCTTCAAGATGCAGATCACCCGGGCCTCTCTCCACTCTCGTGGGAAGTGACCCAGGGCGAGGCACATGTTGAGCACCCTGGTCAGAAAGACCACGGCGTTGAAGGGAAGGTGGCGAAGCATGAGGGGTGTAAGCCCGTCAGGTCCCACCACCTTTTTGGGCTTGAGACCTTGGAGTGCGCCCTGGAGTTCACTGGGGCGTATTACCGAGAGTCGGTCCGCGTCCTCCGGGGCCGTCGAAAAAATCGACGTACGTCCCGGCGGACCCGTTCCGAGTGGTGGTAGTCCTGGGGGTCTTCTCTAGGACAAATGGTACGTTCCAGGTAGTCGGCGAAGACATTGGCTTTGGCACTGGGTCCATAGGCCAGGCCTCGGGTGTCTTGGAGAGGGGAGGTGTATTGGCCTCGACGGTTTCGGAGGCTTTTTGCTATCCGCCACACGTCCCCCGACTCAGTGCCCAGGCTGGCCATCTTGTCCTCCCACGCTTGCACTCGGTGCTCGCGTAGGCGGGCGCTGACCAGTCGGTACAAGCGCCGTAACAGGGCTCTGTTGTGGGGTGTGCGGTGCCTCTGGTATAGTCTCCGTGCCGCCCAGGAGCGTCGGATGAGTAGGATAATGTCCAGTGGAAGGACATCCGGGTGTAGGGGTGCTGGAGCTTGGACTGTTAGGTTTTGGGCAGTTCGTGTCACGATGGATGTAAAGGACGAGACTGCCGCCTCGAGGGTAGGGATGTCTGTGATTCTTGGGTTGGGTGGGATGGAGGTGCGGAGGCAATTGCGCACGCTTTCCCAGTCCGTTTCTCGAGTTAACCTCGAGCTATCGTGACTCGCAATCCGAGTCGTAAATGAAACCTAGTGGGTTATAGATATAGAACTGTAAAATATAAAGATTGTGGTCTGACTGGAGGGCGTTTAATGATGTGAGGGTGAGATGGAATGGTAGGTGCTTGATGATCGCGAAGTCAATGACTGAAGGCAGTCCTCGACCTAGCGGATGATGCGTGGGTTGCCACGGACCTTAAACACGAAGTTTGGGGTCCGCGTGTATGAGGCGGGTGATTGCATTGCCTTGTGCATCCGCCCGTCGGCCACAGTGCCAGCGCTGGTGCTTGGCATTGAAGTCGCCGGCCAGGATGGCAGTAGGATACAGGGCCAGGATGGAGAGGTAATCGTTGCGCACGAACTGCCTGCGTGGAGGGTGATACACAGAGACTATCATGACTTCAGTACCGTCGAGTTCCATGGTAATGGCCGTGGCCTCTAGGGTTTGAAGAGGTGGGAGCTGGACTGGGCGGTGGACCACGCTCTGCCTAACGAACACCGCCGTTCCGCCACCAGGACGGCCTTGACGATCTGCTCTATGGCAGACGTAGCCCGGAATACGGAAACGGTCGTTTGGGCGGAGGCGTGTTTCGCCGACTAGGATGGCATCAAGGGCATAGGTACGGGCTAAATGGGACAGCTCACCCGTCTGGTTACTCAGTCCGCACGCGTTCCAGAACGCAAGCCGAAATGAGGTACTAGACCTTGTTCGACTGGCCATCCTGGGCGCTTTGGAGGAGAGATGTCAGGAGGGCGAGCCCCTCAATGGCGACCAGCGTCTTTCCTGCTGTATCGCTGGAGAAGAATCTGGCGAGGAGTTCGCAGATCTGTTGCCCGTGTGATTGCAGAACTAGCTGCACTCACCTGAGCAGATCCGCGAGCTGAAAGCCAGGGGTTGAGGGTGTGGTGGTTGTGGGTGTAGTGGTTGTGGGTGGGAGTGGGGCAGGTGAAGGCGCCTCAGCCCTGATCTCCCCCTGAGGGCGTTGGGGAGTGGTCGGGCCACTCTTCTCAGCCGGTCTGGGTGCAGGTCTGGGATCCCGGGTCCTCCTTTGCCTCCGCGGAAGGGGGGTAGTCTGGATGGGACGGTTTGCCTGGGGCTGATGTTGTATCTGTTGGGGCTGTTGTGTGGGTTGACCTCGGGACGTCCCCGGAGCCTCTGAGGCGCGCCGGGCGTATGTCCACCTGGAGGGGGCGGTCGGTTGAGGTGCCTAGTGGTGTTCTTGAGCGCTGGAGGGGGCTGTAGTCCCCTGCGCAGGTTGGGGTCGCCTGGAGGCGATAACACGCATCCGCGTGCGGCACCCACCGTAACAAGCCACGTGCTTACCCCTGCAATTTGCGCAGGTGGGTTCGTCCGTGGTCGCACGAGGGCAGGAATCCTTAAGGTGCGCTTCGCCGCAGCGTAGGCACCGGAGATTGCGGTGGCAGAAGTGGCTTGAGTGGTTGAACCCAAGGCACCTGTAGCACTGAGGGGGCCCGAAAGAACTCCTCACTACCTCCACCTTCACCCGGAGGTAGCAGATGGCCGAGACCCCGTCGATTTTCATCTCCGGGTTGCTCGCCCTGTCTACCACCACCAAGAAAAGGGGGATTGGTCTCTTGGGCTCGCCACTCTCATCCGGCTTTGTGAGTTGCCTCACTAGCCTAGGGGTGATGCCTTGGCGAATAAGGTCCTCCTCGATATCGCCCACGGGCGTATCCACCGGAAGACTCCGGATGATCCGTCGGACGTCCCGAGATTTGTTGAGGCCGAAGGTGAAGTAGGGGAGGTTTTTCCTTTCAAGGGATCTCAGTAGAAGATTATAATCCTCTACTGTTTTTGCCTGGAAGGCATAGCGGCTCTTCCTCCTGGTGACAGTACACGCCGACGAGAGCGTAGGCATGACTTCCTTCAGGAAGCCTACCATGCCCCTGAAGTCGTCCACTATCACTGGCGGAATGTGCCGTCTTCCTTGCTGGCTCTGTTGTGGAGCGGGTCCATCAGCTGGAATATTAGTGGGGCTCCGTCGGTGTCTCTTCCGACGATTGACTACCTCACGAAATTCCGCCTCATCCACCTCTGTCGAGATATCTGAGGAGGAAGCCTCATCCTGGTCCATCCTGGACGGTGTTGACGAGACAATAGTCGCGTCGGTGTCATACTCCGCGTCTGAATTTGCGCGGGATTGGTCAGAGTCAAACTCTGAGCTAGTACCTAACCGCAGGGAATCTTCGCGAGAAGCGCCTGCGTTAGGGGGTTGATCCTCTATCGCTAGTCGTTTTGCGTTACCTTTACCGCCCTGTTGGCGTTTTCGGCGACGCCGATTGGATCCCTCCGGAGCTGGGCTCACGGGAGGGGAAGTGGTTGCGCCAGATGTGCTTGGCATGGTTGGATCCTGCATTGCAGGTCGGGGCCTGTTCACAGGAGGGGTGGGGTGGGGTTGGGAGGGGCCTTTAGAGGTAGGCATGCTGCTTTGCACCCTGAGGTGCAGCGCGAACAGGGTCTTCGGACTTTCCTCTTACCTGCAGTAGCGGTTGCTGAGAAGCGTAGCCAACAGAGGACCAGACACCTAGTGGATGCGCCTAAAAACCGCCCAAAGGCGTTGACTGCGGCCTTGTTGACTGACCGCTACTGTTGTTCCAGAAGCAGATGAGTTGACTGGTAGTCGTGTTGTATTTGCTCATGTGGCGAAGCTCTGGCAGAAAAAGTGTGGTAGGGGAGCGAGAAAGTCATAATTTATATCCATAAACAGAGAGCATGTTTAAAAGCTAACCAATCATTTCTCATAATCCAATAAATACTAGATGAAAGGCACTAGATCGGCATCTGCTTTTAAAATGAGTGATGATGGCATCCTACCTTATGGAGTTCAACCAAAAAAATGTAATTTTGAAGAATTACACCATTCTGACAGCGATTCGATAGAATTAGTGTGAACATCGATAAACGCACCCGTACAAGTGCAATGGATATGTGTTACTCGGCCTCTGGAAACACAAAATTGGAGAAAGGTGACTATGTGTAACAAGCATTTAATGTTTCCAAATTAATCATCAATCGTAATGCTTTGAACACTGTGAGACATAACATAGAATTAAAAACAAAAGGCAGAGCTAAAAATAAATTACAGCTAACAATGCTGCTAATAAATTATGGCAACACTCCTGCCACAAGCTGTTTATAGTCCGGATTAAGCATGCACTATTACTGGATACAGAACAAGGGTCGCCATACAGCATGTGTAATGTTTAATATTAGAAATATATTTCCAGAACCCATTGGAGTATGTAGGGTGTTAGGTTTAGGAACTGTAAGTGCAGATATTTTTATTTGTAATTGAGAACAATGTAATGAACAATATTACATCAACATTTGCTTCATTTGCGAAATTATAATTTTACTCATTAAGGGATATATGTTTTCAGATTGGCTAGTACCTCAAAGTAGGTGTGATACAGAAGGCATGACGCAGAAAGGGGCGGTCTCTTGATAACGAGCGGTGTACCGAAACCGAGTTCCAATGCTTTGTGCAAGGCCAATGACCTCCTATACCTGGGCCAGTCGGTCACGCATTGAGCTATGAAGTAAAACGGATAGTCTATATGACAGGCATTGTTAATCTCGCGGCGCAGTTACGCCCATGAAAAAAAATCAGGTAGTAAAATTTGTTATTTATTTGTGGGAAACCTGTTAGATACAGAGACCAAAAAAAAAAAAAAAAAATCTAACACCCCGAAGTGGATACATATTAAGGTACCAATCATGGATGCGAGTTGAGGGCCAGTGTGTATATACAAGTGTACTTGTGTTTTACATTCACATTACTTTCTCTACCCGCTATGGTTTAGCTTTTTATAACCTCTACGTACTAATCGCAGTAGAAACTTATTTTTCTGTCTCCTTCATGTTAATCGTGGGAAACATTTGTAGAAATATTTTCATTGCACACTTCGTTGTAGCTACGGGGCAGATAGAGGAAACCGAATCAATAGTCAGATGTACGTATAAAAGCCAGTCGTTATTAGCTGGAAGTGAAACTCCATTCTCTATACATGTCATCGCGAGAAACAATTGAATAGTGACAGCACTTTAAAAATGAAACATTTAAAAAAAGTTTTGGGAACATGAAGCCAATAATAACTGATATCTCGGAAATGCTTGATACCACAAGCAAGTTATTTGAAATAAATGTTGTGTTTTAAAGAATCTACATGTTTTATAAACAAAGTTTGTGCGTACCTCTTGTGGTTTACCCGTTATACAAAAGGATACAAAAGTCCTCCGAAACGAAGACGACTTATATGTATCGTAAATAATGGCGTTTTAATGAAAATCGTTAGACATTTTTTGAGGAAAAATTCTTCGAAAGTGTTTCGTATGAAGGGCTGTTTGGCTGGGGTAATTTTCTTGAAAATCATTGTGTCCCATCTTTGTAGGAAGTCAAACGTATATACCAAGTGTGGTATTTATCTAAGTATTCGTTGTTTAGTTATGATTAGGGCTAGGAAGTGCATGCATTTGCATGTTTTTTCATACGGGTTAAAAATGTATGCTTTTACATTATGTGCACGAATTATGGAATTTTCAGTTATTTGGACATAATTTTATGGTGCATATAACTGCATATTTTCTTGATTTTGATAAACGCACAATATTTCAATATTATAGCCCCTGTATTGCATATTTTAATGATTTTTATGGTTTCTTATTATTTTTTCCGTCTGTACTATATACTTTTTCATATTGGTAGTATTGCACATGATGATGCAACTCGCGAGGTGGCGAGAACTAATGATGAGCCATGTTGTCATGCAGTGAATCCCCTGTTTCCATCTTTTCATTATGTGTATGTGACTAGAGAATAATCAGTGCGTTATCTGAGAGGTTTATATTAACAAAGATAAAGTGCAGGTCAACATTTTGAGCAGCACGATTATAGCAACGCTTGCCTGCCCACCAGTAGATGTGTCGTGGTCTTCAAACGTAACAGCGTTGTGAACTGGTTCCCACCAAATTAAATTAGGCGTATAAAATGTTAAAAAGTTCTTCAAATGCCGAAAATAAAACCAACTTCCAGTGCTAGATTAATTCATTTACAGAAAGAGTTTTCGGGCGATTTAATATCTACAGAGAATAGGGTACTGTTTTGTGGACCGTGTGAGAAAAATTTAGGGAGTGAGAAAAGATTTCAAATAGTTCAGCACATAAATGCAGCAAAAGATAAGGGGAATTTAATCAGAAAACTCGCAAACAAAGAACCTGCTCAAAAACTGCTAGTAAAGTGTTTAGGAAGTAGGGTTACTGAATTTTCCTATGACATGTGCCAAGCATTTTTAGCTGCTGATATTCCACTGTTCAAAATGAATAATCTGACATTTAAAATCTTTCTTGCCAAGTACACTAGACATGTGCCTGAAGAAAGGACATTGCGTAAGATTTATATAGGACATTGTTACAATAACGTATTGTCAAATATACAAAATGAGTTACCGGATCAGTTTGTGTGGTTGTCTGTTGATGAAACCCCTGATTCTGAGCGCCGTTCTATTACTAATATAATCGTGGGTGCTTTAAATAATGAACAAAAGACTACACCTTACCTTCTTAATGTGTGCGAATTGTCGGCCACTGACAATGTAACTGTGACCCAGTTTGTGATGGACTCTTTGAAGTTACTATGGCCATGTGGAATCAAATACGACCGGTTACTTTTGTTTGTTACTGATGCAGGTCCTTATATGGTAAAATCGGACACACTCTAAAAGGTATTTTTCTTAACTTAATTTATATAACTTATTTGGCACACGCTCTTCATCGCATTTCTGAGACAATACGTGATTCTTTCCCACTGGTAGATCGATTTGTGTCCAGTACAAAGATAATTTTTGTTAAATCTCTTAAAAGGCTTAAGTTGTTAAGATCAACAGCAACTAATATCCGACTTCCTCCTGCACCAGAGTTAACTCGATGGGGAACATGGGTTGATGCAGTTTTATATCATGGTGAGCACATAGAAATGGTCGAAGAGGATGTTAATTCATTGGACTAGAAAAATGCTTCATCAATAGGAACTGTGCAAAATATTCTGTCAGGCACTGGGTTAAAAGAGGATTTTAGTTTCATTTCTGCCCATCTTTCTTTCTTACCAACAGCCATAACGACATTGGAAGCTGTAGGATCTCCTTTGCATGATTCCCTTACTGTCTTTGAAAAAAACAATATGTGATCTAAGTTCGGTTCCTGGTAGCATATGACAAAAGGTGAAAGAGAGTGAATTATGTAATTTCAAAAAATTCTGGTTATAAATAGATGTGCAAGACATCCACGAAAGAAAACCACCTGTCACCCCAAGAGACTTGACTCTCTCTGTGAAGCAGTTAACATCATTTAAATATGCCCCGATAACATCTTATGACGTGGAGAGAAGTTTTACACGTTACAAAAGTGTTTTGCGAGACAACAGATGATGTTTTAGAGTTGAAAATTTGTGCAAAATGTTGGTTGTGAACTGCAATTTAGCAGTTAATACTAGCAGCGGGACAACTTCTGCTTCAACCTCTAAGGAATAAGGTGACTTTATTTATTATTTATACTAACTCATCTTGTCTACTGCAAAGCGACATTAATTGTTTTGATTAAATAGTGCATATTTCTGGGCATATTTTCAAGTCCTTAAGAGCATATTTGCATGCATATTTCAGTGTTTTTAGGGCATGAACTTCCGAGCCCTAGTTATAATGTTCACAGTCAGACACATGCACGCAAAACACAGACTTTTTTTCCCTAGAAAGGCCTTTTTTGTGGATTCAGAGGTCCTCGAAACACGTGTTCCGGGTGAATCCTCGGTATCCAATCCAATGGTGGAATGCAGTACCTTCTCTACCAATTAGAATCGTGGTAGAGAGCATATTCAAGATGAAGAAGAAGACTGATAACTTTGTATACTTCTAGTATGTGTATGTTGTCAAATATGACCCAAATCTTACAAGAGGGTAGGTATTGTGACGCCAGGCTTGGCGCACAACAAAGGACGGACGAAGCCATACTACTTCACACCACATGCCGGGCTGACGAGTGGGTAAAAACGTTCAAGGCCAGGCTGCCTCGCGCATCTGCTGTGTGTACGTGACTGTCAACAATCGATGTTCGCGAGACATCTAGCTGCGTCATTTCCAGTGCCTGTGTGTGTGGGACTCAGGAAAGGTCCATGTGACGTCATTCCCAGTATATAAGGAGACCAGAGAAGAGCAGAGAAGTGAGTTTTAGAGTTGAGTTACGGACTTGAGTCCGTGTGTGCCAGTGAGCGGAGACAGCTGTGTGGATGTACAATGTCGTGTTGGTACGCCGTAAGAGGATTCAACCAGCGCCGCGAGTGGTTGTAACGTCGTAATTAGGACATGAGAGACAGAGGAAGTGAAGGAAGACATCGAAAGGACTGAACAAGGTTATGAGAAGAACAGTTGTAAGCTGTGGTAGCGCTAAAGACTATGTACTGTGTAACGACGAGAAGAAAACTATGTATTTGTGGTAAAAGTTTAGAAGAAAATAAAGTGATAGAAAAGTAACCGGACTGGTTTTTATGGTTTTGTCACAGTACTGTCTAAAATAATGTTGTTCACACCGTTATAGTTATTTGATTGACCTTTAGTCCACACTTTATTTACTCCGTCTCCTTCCAACAATTCATATTGTTCAAAAGATTTTCATTTACCATTTTCTAGAAATGCGTGTTCATGATTTCTATGATGAAACGCGGACGTGTATGTTCCAACTAAAACGGTTGCGTTCTTATTACAGTTCTGTGCATCCCACCTTGAAACGTTACTTACAGGCTTTCCATGCCGACAACTCCGGTAACTTTTTCTACAATTTTAGTGTCATTTTTTATTAGATCTTTTGGCAAAATGTCATAAGTTGAATTTATTCATATTCAAATTCTGAATGTTGAGTTTTAACAGATGACTTACTCCTTTATATCTGTCAGAGAGTGAGTGAGTGAGTGAGAGCGAGAGAGAGAGAGAGAGAGAGAGAGAGAGAGAGAGAGAGAACTACAGTTCTACACATTTCCTGTTTTGGAAGTCTAGCCATCATGTAGTCACAAACCGCCATTTCCAAATCGCCTTTCATCAATTAGTTCAAAATCAATAATTCCGTTAGAATTCAAATCCATGAGGGAACACATGGTCTCTGAAAAATCTTGGGGGTCATACTGACCATCCTCTGGCAACCATATTGGTTTAACACTACCTTTTCATAAACCCAAGTTCTTTGTTCTTTCTTGACCAGGTGATTTTTTCTTTCTTGAAGCTGAAGGAAATGAAAGTGAAAGTGACAATGAAGACTTGATATGGAAAATGAGAAAATGAGCCACAGTGAAGGATGGAAAGGACCGTTAAGCACCTGGAACGATCAAGACAATTTCAACAGACCTTCTACTGCTACGATGATTGCGTGAAACGGTGGCAAAGGAGCGAGCGAGAAAACATTTATGGACTTCTTGAAGAAATAACTTTTTTTTTTTTTTAACTGGAACATGTATATACTGAATGTACTGTAGGTTTTCCCCCATTTTTTATTTTTATTTGTGTGTACATCATTTTTTTATTTGATAATTCAATAGATGCCTTTTTAACATCTTTGATCACGTTTTCATTCACTTCACCAGTTTATCATATGTTTCTCACTCGATTTTTGACAAGAGTCTGTGTTAGCTGAGTTACTTTCGGTCCTCCTTGCCGCGGACAATCTAGGCTCTACTGTATTTGGAAAATATGGTAAATGAGCTCCCCTGTGTGTTTCCCCCACTCCCAGGGGGCGGTTTATATAACGAGACAAACAGCGAAACATACACTACTAAAATGCTTCCCAACATTTAACCATTTCGCACCCTGACCAAAACCACATTTCTCTTGCATTTGAAGTACAGCCAAGTGGAATTATCAAAGCCTATTACTGCACGTGTGGTAGTGTTTGCTTTGTAATCCCGTAGTTCCTTAGCAACGCACGGCGCACACTCATCACGTAATACGCAAATCCTATTGTAGCTTACAGAGCCATTACAGTACGGCGGTGTGTAGAAATAATCTTGCCTCGCTGTTTTCCTTCATTTAGTAAGCAACCTGACTTTTGGTTTCGTTCCCCTTTAAGCATTCGCTCATAAAGTTAAGTGCCCTTGTTCCACGTGTGAGCTTGTGTCAGCAGAAGAAACGTACGTATTGAGCGTCGAAAATCTGGAACACTTCCTGGTTGTGTTGCAGCCTAACTACAGAATCTCAAAATCATCAAAATGAATCCATCGCAATGAAATATTAGAAAATTAAACAGTAGATTTTGTTTCACAATTATTGCATCCTTCCTTCCTGCTTACATTGCATTTATACGCACCTATAAGGACTCTTAGAAGTGTGCATCACCACCACCACCACCACCACCACCACCACCACCACCACCACCACCACCACCACCACCACCACCACCACCACCACCACCACCACCTCCACCGCCGCCGCCACCACCACCGCCGCCACCTCCACCACCACCACCACCACCACCTCCACCACCACCACCACCACCACCTCCACCGCCGCCGCCGCCACCACCACCACCACCTCCACCACCACCGCCGCCACCACCACCACCACCATCACCACCACCACCACCACCTCCACCGCCGCCGCCGCCACCACCACCACCTCCACCGCCGCCGCCGCCACCACCACCACCGGTCTGACTGGCTCAGTTGGTTAGACGCTGGCTTACTGATCCCAAGGTCGGGGTTTCAAATCCGGCCAAGATCGATGGTTTTTAAGTGTGCTTAAAAACGACATTCCGACACACCGGCAACGCTAATGTGATGCTGGCAGTTAACAGCGTCGTTTAACAACAAAGCAATTTTGATCACCACTACCACCGACGCCACCACCACCGCCACCACCGCCACCACCGTCACCGCCACTACCGCCACCACCGCCGTCACCACCACCGCCGTCACCACCACCACCGTCACCGCCACTACCGCCACCACCGTCGTCACCACCACGGCCGTCACCACCACCACCGTCACCACCACCACTGCCACCACCGCCACCACCGTCACCGCCACTACCGCCACTACCGCCACCACCACCACCACCGTCACCACCACCACCGCCACCACCGTCACCGCCACTACCGCCACCACCGCCGTCACCACCACCGCCGTCACCACCACCACCGTCACCACCACCGTCACCACCACCACTGCCATCACCGCCACCACCGCCACGACCACCACCACCACCGTCACCACCACCACCGTCACCACCACCACCGTCACCACCATAACCGCCACCACCGCCGCCAGCACCACCGCCACCACCGCCACGACCACCACCACCACCGTCACCGCCACCACCGCCACCACCATCACCGCCACTACCGCCACCACCGCCGTCACCACCGCCGCCGTCACCACCACCACCGTCACCACCACCACCGCCACCACCACCACCGCCACCACCGCCGCCAGCACCACCGCCACCAGCACCACCACCACCACCACCACCGTCACCACCACCACCGCCACCACCGTCACCGCCACTACCGCCACCACCGCCGTCACCACCACCGCCGTCACCACCACCACCGTCACCACCACCACTGCCACCACCGCCACCACCGCCGTCACCACCACCACCGTCATCACCACCACTGCCATCACCGCCACCACCGCCACGACCACCACCACCGCCGTCACCACCACCACCGTCACCACCACCACTGCCACCACCGCCACCACCGCCGTCACCACCACCACCGTCACCACCACCACTGCCATCACCGCCACCACCGCCACGACCACCACCACCACCGTCACCACCACCACCGTCACCACCACCACCGTCACCACCATAACCGCCACCACCGCCGCCAGCACCACCGCCACCAGCACCACCACCACCACTATCCTTATATTAATATTAGATAACGTTTAAAGCGTGCAAGTTTAAAAACATGATACTCAAATACAAATGTAATGGTTGATATGTGGTCGACCTGCCTGTTATAGTAACAAATGATTAGCGATTCTTTCAACCAAGCAATTCTGAGCAGTCTTCCATCCGGAAACAGTAAAACACATATTCGTTTTGTGTAGTATCAATGCCATCCAGATTCATAAATGTAAATAAGTGTTGCCAATGTCAAAAAAGAAAGAAAGGAAGGAGGAGGAGAGTGAGAGGTTGAGGGAGTGAGAGGGAGAGAGAGGGAGAGAGAGGGAGAGGGAGAGGGAGAGAGAGAAAGAAAGAAGGAACAAACGAATGAAAGAGACAGAGAGAGAGAAAGAAAGAAAGAAAGAGAGAGAAAGAAAGAAAGAAAGAGAGAGAGAAAGAGAGAGTGAAAGAAAGAAAGAAAGAAGGAAACAAGGAAGGAAAGAAGGAAAGAAGGAAAAAAGAAGGAAAGAAGGAAGGAAAGAAGGAAAGAAGGAAAGAAGGAAGGAAAGAAGGAAAGAAGGAAAAAAGGAAAGAAGGAAAGAATGAAGGAAAGAAGGAAAGAGGGAAGGAAGGGAAGAAGGAAAGAAGGAAGGAAAGAAGGAAAAAAGGAAAGAAGGAAAGAATGAAGGAAAGAAGGAAAGAGGGAAGGAAGGGAAGAAGGAAAGAAGGAAGGAAGTAAAGAAGGAAAGAAGGAAAGAGAGAAAGAAAGAAAAGAGAGAAAGAAAGAAAGAAAGAAAGAAAGAAAGAAGGAAACAAGGAAGGAAAGAAGGAAAGAAGGAAAAAAGAAGGAAAGAAGGAAAGAAGGGAAAAAGGAAAGAAGGAAAGAATGAAGGAAAGAAGGAAAGAGGGAAGGAAGGGAAGAAGGAAAGAAGGAAGGAAAGAAGGAAAAAAGGAAAGAAGGAAAGAATGAAGGAAAGAAGGAAAGAGGGAAGGAAGGGAAGAAGGAAAGAAGGAAGGAAGTAAAGAAGGAAAGAAGGAAAGAAGGAAAGAGAGAAAGAAAGAAAGAGAGAAAGAAAGAAAGAAAGAGAGAAAGAAAGAAAGAAAGAAAGAAAGAGAGAGAAAGAAAGAAAAAGAAAGAGAGAAAGAGAGAAAGAAAGAGAGAGAAAGAGAGAGAGAAAGAAAGAAAGAGTGAAAGAGAGAAAGAGAGAAAGAAAGAAAGAGAGAGAGAAAGAGACAGAGACAGAGAAAGAAAGAAAGAAAGAAAGAAAGAGAGAAAGAGAGAAAGAAAGAAAGAGGGAGAGAAAGAGAGAGAGAGAGAAAGAAAGAAAGAGAGAAAGAGAGAAAGAAAGAGAGAAAGAGAGAAAGGGAGAAAGAGAGAAAGAGTGAAAGGGAGAAAGGGAGAAAGAGAGAAAGAGAGAAAGAGAGAATGAAAAAGACCCAAACGAATTAATTATGTCATTGAGGATTTCTGCGTTAAAATAAGCTCATTATAGGTAATTCAGAACATATTCATGGAGGTTTGAAAACTTAAAGTTGTTTTCTGTTCATAGCGTGCTCCAAAGTCAAATGTTCACCACGATCTAACGAGTGTGCTTTCAACATCATTTGTAACAAGAGTGTTTGGAATAAATTATCAAATTTTCTGTGGGATCCATTGTATTGTTGCACGATAACCTACATCTATAATAGCTTTAGCAAAATGTTAAGGATAGCATTGAATAATAAGCACTGCGAAGTATTATACCAATCAAAGTATTTACCAAATATCATCACTCACAGCTTCACCTTGCTCAACGTGAAGAAAGAAGCGAGCGGTACTTGAAACATAAGAGCTTTCTATCTTACTACACAGAAAACATTGGCCTACACTACAGCATCCAGGCATCCCACCCTCTTGGAAATACTATACTCTGTGCTTAGAAATTCATTAAACATGTAGGTATGTTGGTTATTTTAACGTAGACCAAATTGATCGCATATGTTGGAATACATGTTTGCAGTCCTTCTTTTGAGAATTAAACGAGTGCTAATTTTCTTAACTGTTAGTGATCAAGTGGTAAAAATCTGATGTGTTGCGCACACATAACTTACTCTACTCTTGTACTAACCATTCCTACAAACTCTTATTCCTCCATCTTTTTCGTGTTCATTGAGATAAACATTTGCAGAAATTGTCTTCTGGAATGCAGTAGGCTTTGAACGGCAGTCAGAACTTTTAAAGCTGGTCGCTATATGAAGGCTTTGAAAATCCGTTCTCTTTGTACTGCCAAGAGATAAAAAAGTGAATAACACCCTTCCATTAGAGAAAAGATTAAGTATAGCAAAACTCACACAAATAGCAAAGAATATCGCCGAAATGGTTCACTCCACAAAAAATGCGTTTAGATACAACTTTTGTTTTAACAAGATCTACATTTTTGTGTAGTAAGATTTGGTCTATCTCTTATGGTTTACCAGTTATGCAAAATTTATCAAGAATAAAAGGACTACATAGGCTATAGGTAGAAAATTCAAAAAATAGGTTTCATTTGCCATAAAAATATCTTAAAGATATGACATTTTAATCAAAATCTTTGTTGCCATTTTTGATAAAATCAAAACACACACACACACACACACACACACACACACACACACACACACACACACACACACACACACACACACACACACACACACACAGGATTCAGGGGGCCTCAACTGTCGGTGAAATCTCGACATCGAAATTTTGGGTCGAATAGAATACTTCCCCTACTTACTATAGGTAGTAGAGAAAGTAAAAATGTATTTAAGTTCTGACTATTGACACTGTACCACTTAAGTAATTTTCAGTGAGAATGTGTGTAGTATGGAAGATTTGTATGGAACAAAGTAGAGTATGTAAGTATTGTGGTACCTGTGTCCAGTTTCCACAGCGACTGGACTGGCAGAGGGAGCCTGAACTTACCTTACCTGGGGTGCCAGCCAGGTTAGCCCGGGGCTCGTTATCATGGTGCCTACCTATACTTTTGCTTACAATACAAGTACGCTTTTCCTAATTTTGCAAACTTAGTTTTTCCACAGTCTATGCGCTATTTCTTTCATTACATCTGAGCAAAATGTTAGAGATGTAAAGTAAAGTTGAAGGTGTCATTTTCCTGTGCAGACCTCCATGCCTCTATTTATCTACAGGTTGTGACATTGTTAAATCATTTAATAGTCTAACAAGTAAAAACAACTCATTTTTGCATGCAGTTCAGTGAAACACCTTCGGTTTCTTATGAGATTAATTATGAAAAACGAAAATGTTATAAGCTTCCCTAAATAGAATGCTAGTTAAATAATATGAGGAGCTATGGGATATGCAGGTGCGTGCATGTGCAAACTTGTACAAATTGGTTGCTGTGTAATTAATGGAGTGCATTATTGAATCGTGATGCACCCTGGACCTGTGTGGATGCTGGCAAGGATCAATACGAGAAGGGAGATTTTCTCTCCTCCCTCCCCCTGCCGCCTTGGAGGGAGGACTGGCAGACGGCAGAACCGCGCAGCAGTCGCTCCGTGGACGCGTTCACACAACAAACATGGAACACAACTCTTAGTGCGGCTTTTCTCATTTCACAATATGGGATTCAAACAAATCAAATAACTTTCTTTTCTTTCTTTTTAGAGCAAAGAAAGATATATTTTTTCTGATACCTCGTACTGATAGATCCGCAGCTTAATGCATAAGGTTGTGATAAGCTTCACCAATTCTGTGTGCAAAATATCTATTTATCGACCTTTATATTTTCCATGAACTTGTTTAGGACAAAATGTTGGGTCTGGTAGCAGTAAGCCACCCTGGACGATTTGCAAAAATCACACGGCTACTTTCTTGGCTTCGAGTAATAACATTTTGCGGACTCTGGTATGGAAGCATTTGTTCCGGTTTTCTTTTACTCTACTGTCCGCTACTGCCTCTACTTCTTCTGCACCAGAAGCTATTCCGAAAAATTACAGATATATTCTTTGCTGCCTGGGAGATGTACCCTGCGGTAAGTGCAATCTTCACTTTCTCAAATCTTTTCACAACAATGTTATACTTTGTACATTGATGTTTCTTAAAAACACTAGCCCATCTCTTTATCCCGTGCTCTATTCTTGGCTTACAAGCTTTCCAAAATTTGTAGTTTGTTCCCTGGTTAGTAAAGCTATTTGGTTATACCTTTTGCGGAGATTTTGCTCACCCCGAAACGCTAAACATGACTCCTGAGTCTATTACAGATCTCACTTCTTACATTCTACCATCACCTTGAAAGCTCCTTCATTCCGGAGAGCATTAAATATTGGATAAATAATTCCATGTTCCTTTTGGGTGATAATGACAACAACAACAACAACAATAACAATAATAATAATAATAATAATAATAATAATAATAATAATAATAATAATAATAATAATAATAATAATAATAATAATAATAATAATAATAATAATAATAATAATAATAATAATAATAATAATAATAATAATAATAATAATAATAATAATAATAATAATAATAATAATAATAATAATAATAATAATAATAATAATAATAATAATAATAATAATAATAATAATAATAATAATAATAATAATAATAATAATAATAATAATAATAATAATAAATAATGGTAATGATAATGACAACGACAACGACAACGACAACGACAACGACGACGACAACAACAACAACAATAAGAATAACAATAATAATAATTAGGTTGTGGATTATGTTACATTAAACGGTTAAATGTTAATTCACCGTTACATATTTGCCTGTTACAAATTATTTACTCAGTCGATGTCAGTGATACATAGTTAGCATTTCAGGAAGTAACAGTTTGGTTTACATGAATTTCAGGAGATTCGCAGTTTAATCCGATACAGAGAATTCCAAGCATAAATTGACATCACGTTTAAATTTACAGGACACACACACACACACACACACACACACACACACACACACACACACACACACACACACACACATACACACACACACACACACACAAACACACACACACACACACACACACCGACACAAAGAATAAAGTAAACCATTTTTTCCATTAAGGAAAAGTTGTAATAAGGTTATTCAACAGTTAAATATACTAAATAGAGTTTATGCAAACCAAATCTGCTAGCTAAGCTTCTTATACTAGTGTACCATTAACTTGATAAGTATTTTTGTACTAACCCTTAAGTAAAATAACTTACTGTTCAATACACCTCATCGAAAGTGTAATCATTCGGATCTAAAATACGCAATTTCTTCTTCTATATAAATCACAGGTAACAAGTTTTCATAATTAATTGTTCAACATCGTAGAAATATTTTAGACCTTAGGTAATTAGATTAAAAAGAAGCTTTGATGAAGCACCCGTATAAAGGATGGCAGAGTAACGTGGTGTTTCTGACTATTACAGCCTTTAATGTGATACAGAGAGAAACCTGTAGAAATGTTCAGCTTATATTAGATGCAGTTTCTAGGCTTCTTTAGTGTCATCACGCAAAGACATAAAACACATCTTAAAATACCTTAAAATATTTAAAAGTTATACTATTCTCTCCATTACTAAAAGGTAATTTACATGTTTATTACATAAAGCAAATATTAAATAAATAGTATGTATGGGCAACTCAGCTATACATGTATAAAATACGACAGAAGTAACCCAGATAAAGCGCAGTAGAGTCCAAGCAATTACTTATAGATTTAGTTCCGTCTCAATGGTAATTTGCTCAGTTGCTGTAACATTAGGTACAGGTATTATAGTAAATACCAGTTTAGGAATTCAATAACCAGTACTTTCTTAACAAATTCATAAAATTGTCATCCTAGATTATTTCTGTAATCAATAACATTAATTTTATTGATTTCCTTTGCATGTTGTAGTATGCAATATATTGTTCCATTAGATCCATACCGTTATTAAACAATTTATAATACTTGGAACATCGTGGGCTGCAAAAGTCCCTAATAATCGTAAATATAATGCATACTACCTATACCTACCCTAAAAATGTCACTTCTCCCTGGATATGTAGGTGATTGTGTTTTCGCAGGCTAACACGCTCTAAATTGACTACAGTAGTTACTTATACGACATTACAGATATTAATAATATTCGGCATCACAAACCTGGGCATTTTAACCATAGCGCTAATAGTTTTCCAGAAATAAGGAAATAACAAATTTTCCATGTAAAGGATCATTTGGACTGTTTCCTTATCTTGGATCCTAAAGGTAAGACTGAATGGAAAATAGAGATGTACACAAGCACGTTCATGCTCACTCTTACCTTCTTCTTCGTCCTCTTCCTCCTCCTTCTGCTTCTTCTTCTCCTCCTTTTTCCAAGCTACCTTAGATATTTATTTTCGGCGAAATTCTTGGAGTAATATGTAATATTTCGCCTCACTTAATGGAACAATAAGTTTTGGAGGGAAGAGCATATTGTCGCCTTAATTTGTACTACACTTTGAGATTAACACGGGTAGCTGAGATCAGTGTTTCAAATTTCCCCAAAACATGGTGCATGATTAAGGGTTCCAACTGAGAAATGCCAGGGAGATACTCTAAAGAACTCTGCGACGTTTGCCTCCCATATTTCCTTACCCGATTATCATTGCATTGCAAGCACCTGTCATCAGAGATACCTGCACTGTGTTGAACACTACTGCACTTGAAGGTTTACATTTCGAATGGAGTATCTTATTGCAGATTTTCACATCAACATGGTTTACAGTGCGTCCTGACAAAGACTAAAGTCATTCCGTTAAAAAAGTGCCGAGCTAACTCATTACAACAGCTTCGATTGTCATAGTGGTGCATGTGGAAAAAAGAGATTAAAAAATTCCAGTAATAATATTTCACAAAAGAGATATGATTTACCTTTTTCACTCATCTCTTCAAATTAATATCATATAAGGGAAACATCCAAGGGTATTGGTACTCGGAAGAGGACAATTTCCTCTGGATGCGTCTCTGTGAATAGGACCTGATATTTTCAATTAGGAGTTTGAATTAATGACCAATATTCGTACATATTTCGTAGCGTCCTTGCATTTACACAGTCGTATGGATAGGTATACATTGCCCATACTTTTTAACAGTTTCACCAATAGTCGACAATTGGTCAAATTTTTCAGAAACTTCTATCCGAAAACTACTTTGAAACATTTAGGCTCTCCGAGCCCTTTAAATCTTCAACACGTGACCATTTATACAACCATAGCACGCGCCATAGCATAGCATAGCATAGGCCTGTATTTGCTTCCAAAGGCTTGTAGTTCTATTTTTGTTTCTCTAACACTTTTGCGCATTAAAAGCGTTCTGTGCTTTGTAGTTTGCAAGCACTCTGTTTAAAATTTTTAGCAGAATCTCTGAGAGTGAAGTTAATATTTTGTTTGTTAATGAGGCTGTGAATTGCCAGGATAATCTCAGCGCTACCGGTGTACCGCAGGTGTTCTTTTGCATGCCAGTAAATCTACTGATATGGGGCTGTCATTTATAAGCACTCTTAAAAGCATCTGTCTGGGTCGGGGTTGAACCCGCGAGCTTAGAATCAGCAGGCAGCACCTAACTAGCTGAGCCACCCAGATCGACATCTCAGAGTAAACTCAAAACACTGGACATACGGGTGTTGTGATGTGTGTAGGAACGGGGGAGGGATACCTTGAGCCACCGCGACCCCGTCATGGATCTACCCCTCCAGGGGAAGGGATGAGGCGAGGTGAGACCGGAGGCTTGTCAGAGAACAGCGCCAGCGAAGCCCAGAGACACACAGAAGCCCCAGTGGTTACACGTGGCGCACGACCAAAGTGTTTCCTCTACCCTTGGAGAAGGCGACGAAGCGAACCTTGTGGCCCGGGCAGCAACTTCCAGTAGGAGCCAGGGAAGGAGGGTTTTCAGGATGCAAGAATCTGATAGCATATGGCTTTTGATACACTTTTAAATTGCTCAAGATATACATCATTTTTTGGACTACCGAGTATACATTGTAATAGAACTAATATTTAAAGAAAACTGACTAACCCCGTGGCGTAACAGCCCTTTCCGGGCCAAAGCCTACCGCTCGGCCGTTGCGTCCCCCAACTCCGCCCACCGCAAGCCTCATGAGTGGGGTGCAGTACTGGAGGTGAGATATGGTCCCTCCCGGCCGGTATATGCGGTCTTCGCAAACAGGGGCTGCTATTTCTCAATCAAGTAGCTCCTGAATTGGCCCCTCACGGACCTAACGAGGCTGAATGCAGCCCAGACCAGGTCTCCCGACGGGAGAAAATCCCCACGCCGGTACCGGGAATCGAACCCGAATTTCCCGCTTAGTAAGCAGCAGCGCTACCACCACGATAAGGAGATAGCCATTATATTTAAAGGTTTAACTATTTTGTCTGCAACAACCAGATGAGTGAAGAAATTCTATAGATATTCTAGTTTTGTGTATTAGTGTTTAAATAATGTGATAGTATTCTTATTTGTCCAAAATTACGATTTCTGTATCGTGTGCAACACCTGATTAATTAGTATAATACATTTAAAACCATATTTTTCTTGAAAATTATTAAAGATATCTGAATGAAACTTAAAACAATATCATAATTGGGGTGGAACAACGTGTGACAAAATTTTCAAAACTAGATAAAAGCTCCAAGATTTAGATAGTTCAGTTATAAAAAAGTAAAAAAATATGTTACGCCTAATAATATATATAATAAAGCAATAAAAAATAAAACAAATAAAATTGTTTTAAAATGTTCAATTCTGGGTATCCTCAAATGCAAACGGCATTTATCAATTCAATTATGCAATGCGATATTTGAAGCAGTTTTGTGGGTCCGTAGTAGATGGCCTATCTTTATCAAAGTATGTTAAACATTTGAATGCCTTGGTAGTCTAAGTAAGTCCATGCCTTAATTTTTAACACCAAATCTATCTTTGAACTGAAATCGTACAATTCTTTGTTTGTTAATATTAAGGAGCTTACATCATAATGTAAACGCATGAATGCCTATTTCTGCATTGATTGTGCTATCGCACGCATTAAAACTATCCTGCCAGGTCCAGAGGTACCAGGTTTGGTTCCTGGCTGGAGAATGAGAATTTTTCTTTAGCTAGAATTGATTTCTGTTTTCCTAGAGTCTGGAAGTTCGATGAGAATGTAAACGGCAGTATGAATTTAATGCTTATAAAAGAAAACCCAACGTAATCAAACCCTAAGATTAACAATAGTAAACGAGTAAACATTATTGCCTATGAGCAGTTGCTCTAAAAAGTAAATCCGCGTAGGAACTTGAATGTTAAATGTTAGAGCCATTTTTGAGAGTTAACATTTTCGAAAAGTTTTCCATGTGAAGGGCAGTTTAGGGTAGGGAATTTTTTTTTCAAAATCTTCGTGTCGCATTCTTGAAATATATTAAACTGAAATACCAACTTTGGTTTTTAACCGACTTTTCGTTTTTGAGTTATGCTGTTCACTGACAGATACACACACACACACACACACACACACACACACACACACACACACACACACACACACACACACACACACACACACACACACACACACACACACACACACACACACGGATCTTTTTCTAAAAATTACTTTTTTATTTAGGGGCCTCAAAACATATTTCCGGTGAAATCTCGACCTCGAAATTTTGGGTCAAATACAACACTTTCCCTATTTAATATACGTAGCAGAGAAAGTAAAAATGTGACCCCGATAGCTTTTTAGGTCTCATTTGCGCACCAGTCACTATGTTGCAAGAATTATTTGTTTTCATGTTCATATTTAGTTACTTTCTTTAAGCATAGCGAATCCGAACAAAAGCGAGGTACAGTTCGGAGTACAAAACTGAAAAAAAAAAAAAAATAAAATAAAATAAATAAATAAATAAATAAATTATCGCATATTGATAATGAGAGCGATTCACTACTTTCGATACAGTAGGACAGCACTCGTGTCATCTAATGCACCCATTTCCTTCTGCATGTGCGCTGTTTGAAGATCGAGCTCGTTATCTGTATGTAAGTATAGTGTTATGTGCACTTAGTTGTTGATCACTGTGCAAGATTAGGCTTTATTGCACTTTCGTTTGAGGTAGGGCAGTTCTAAAAACGCACACAGAAGTTGTTGATTGTTGCCCTTATAAATAATATAAGTAATTAAACTACTGTGGGCATGTTACCAGTGTGAGGAATTAACAACAACAACAACAACAATAATAATAATAATAATAATAATAATAATAATAATAATAATAATAATAATAATAATAATAATAATAATAATAATAATAATAATAATAATAATAATAATAATAATAATAATAATAATAATAATAATAATAATAATAATAATAATAATAATAATAATAATAATAATAATAATAATAATAATAATAATAATAATAATAATAAATATTTGGTAGAAATTGTAACAACATTGATATAGCAGTATCTAGACTGATAGAAATACGAAATCTTCCTTTTTGAGACAAAAAATACAACTTTATAACAAATGTGGTGTTCTTTTAAAATATATATTTTATGAAGTATCCATATTAGGATACAGAGAAGTTCAATGAAAAATGAATTAATTAATATAATGTGGCTGAATAGTGTAGCGGATTTAACATTCACGAATAAGTTTCATACTTTTATTTAGAACCAATGGCTACATATGCAAATTGCTCCAGAATCTATAAAATTTCTAAAAATAATAAAGCACATCCAACCATCCACCCAAGCATTCAGCCATTGCTCCTTCTCAACCAGTCTCACTCCCTCCATTCCTCCCATTCACCCATCCATCACCAAGTCATGCTCTACTCACTAGCCTTCCTTGCTTTTCTTTATATACCACATACCTAGACTTGCAAAATGTGGAAGTATGATTCATACCACTAGGAATAGGAATAGAAGAGATACGGAAGGGGTGCAGCAGGGAAGCCAGGCTTATTGTACCTATGCGGCCAAGTGGGAACCCCGGGAGGAAGGATGAGGTGAGAGGAGACATCAGGCAGCCATATCCAGACTAACGGCACAGACATTGACTGAGGTCCCTAAGGTTTCCCGTGTTTGGCGACACCTCGAAGTCTTTAGGTCTTCCGGGGCCAACTCAGAGGGACCTCGGCGTGGGGTCCAACGCACCCAGATGCCGCCTCCTTTTTCACACGGATCCACGAACAACGAGGAACAGAGAGAGTTCCTGTGCGCATATCATCCCTGCCAAACTGCACCTAACGCCTTCACTGAAACTTGTGACCCTGAAAGAACCAACAGGATGAAGAATGAATGAAATTGTTAATGAAACGAAATGAAAGTACAGGAAATTCGGAGGACGTAATTATCCTCCCTAGCATTCGCCTGGCGACCCGGAGAAAGCCCCGTAAAAGCCCATGGGTCAGGAAGGTGGGCCACAGATGTCGAATTCACGACCTCCCGAATGTGAGCCTCAAAAGTTACCGCAGAGCCATCTCGCTCGGTTTCATACCACTATCTTTCTGTAAACCAAATCCTCGTCAATCCAACATTCTGTAGTTTCAGAAGCAAAAGGGAAATGGGTTCCTAATCTTCACAATCCCTATCAAGATCTAAAGCAACAACCAAATGTGAACAAAATCCACGCATTCGAAGGAATGTCTGATATATAAACTTAGAAACAGGGGGAGGGGGGGGGGCGATTTCAGCGCTCCTCTACGTGGTTTGTCCATAGGGCTACGTGACTATTTGGAAGGAGAGATAAGGTGAGAAAGTACAAGAGCGATCAGTTTTAATGGTGGCAGGCCGAAAGAAATCGGTGTTCTTAAGGTTTCTATATGCAGAAATTCGATAGTGACACCTCTCAATTATTCTGTCAAAAAAGCAAGCTCAGGGCACAAAAATGTTCTTAAAGTTCCTCTATCCACACAGTTCTATGCCAGACCTCAGAGTAGAAACCCTTATTCGGAGCACATCCACCGCCATGTACCCCACAACACCGTTCACCGCACCCGACACCGCATCCTTGAATTATGATGAAGATATAAAACAAGGAATGGTGCACAGGGAAATTTGACGTTTAAGATACCTAATTCGTACCAGAACTTTCTAGCCAGCAGGGAAAAAACCACGAAGAATCCTTAGTCGCTATGGCATTTGAACTTGGGATCTCTTGAAATTTAGCTTAATATCCTACCTCGTTAGCCAGCTGGTTCGGTTGATGCATCATACTCCAGTGGCAGCTTCAACTATGAAATGGCAATTACCTACGAGCGTATGGCTTACTCGAATAATTTATTGTCGTATTGACACGTTGGCTATGATAGCTTAGTGGCTAGAGCAGCCGGACGGTAACCGGTAGATCCGTAGTTCAAATGCCGGTCATGGCATACAATTTTTAAGTCTCACTCTGCCCTTTCCAATCATGACCTACACACGGCTATTGTGTGGAAAAACATTAATTACATTAATTGACCTTATAGTTGGTTAAACTAGACTTAAGTGCTTTTTTCTTCTTTTTTTTTAATTTTTTTTATTGTGGTTGACACAAGAGAGCTTTTTTATATTTTTTATTTTATTTTTTATTTTATTTATTTCTTTTTACCTAGTTTTTTATATTATCTGTCGGCCAATTGGACGAACTTTTCTTCTAAATCATCTTTTTTGTATTTTTTGTTTTATTTTTGTTTTTTATATTTTTTATTTTAGTTTTACTTATACCAGGTGAGTCAGCCGCGCCTTATTTTTTTGGAAGGTAGGCCACCCATCTAACGGCATGTGCGCCTTAGTCCAGTTTTGCGCTTACTAAAATGTATTGCTTGACGTTCTTAAAGAGAAGAATGCGCAAAACTGAGAGCAACAGTGGTTTAAGGGACAGAACGTACTCCTCGCTAAAGTGCACCTCAAAAACATACGACTCGTTTACTGAGAGCGAATTGCGGTTTCCGGCCGATTTTACAAAATTTTTATTAGAGTATACATAGCAACGTAATTTAATAAACGCCTCGGAAATGACGGACCTATTATATGAGTACACTAACAACGTCAGCTAAAAAGAAAATGGTGGATTCTTGTACTTAGAGCAGGAGTTGGCTGCTAAAAATCAGGAAAAATTTAGACACGCCTCAATCCATCATGGACCCGTACAGTCAAAACGGACATATTATTAAACAACAGTTTATTTATATTTTTGCATGAACTACGCCTCGTGCATCTCAATATGCATAACAGCTTTTGCCAATTAAGTAATAATATTAAAATGCCCAGTAAATGATTAAAACTGTCTTAAAAGGCTAAATGAAGCACGAATATTTGCGAGGTGGCAATGGCATAGCGCCAAGCGTACAAGTCCTGCTATTGCACGTGGTATGAACTTTCAGTCAAGTGTCGGAATAGCTAAATAGGATTGTGACGTGTCCTCTGTGCTAACCCCTAAAGACACAGGTTCGAGTCTCAGCATTGTAAACATTTTTTTTATGTTCATCAAAATTTGGAAACCGAATTCACAATAATCTAATTATAAAGTCCCTGAGGGTTTAGGACATTATAATTTAAATCGTTTTTGGTTGTCTGCATTTTGTAACTGACTTCTGCCTCATTGCATTGGCATGACGTATTGTGTTGTGAATGCCGACCCCTGCGTTCTCCACACGTATGATGTCGCATATTTTGTGCCAGTCTTTCATTATGTATTCGACAGACGAGTACGTAGATATGCTTTTGATCTACGGAGAAGCAAGAAGAACAAACACACCAGCGGCTCAGCATCTATATCAGGAGAGATATCCGAATAGATGACAACCAACAGCAAACACCTTCCGGAATTTTGAAAGGCGTCTGCGTGTAACAGCACCACTTGTAAGAATGCCTCCTCATAGACACGCACCAGCAACATCGGGTGTTAATGCAGAAGCAGTTTTGAACGCTATCCAGAACAATCCGCATACTAGTACACGGGCAGTTGCTCAGGAGGTGAACATCAGCCAATCTTCTGTAGTGCGAACATTGAACACTAATAAGTTCCATCCTTATCGTTTGCACCTACACCAAGCACTTCACGGGAGAGATTTCGAAGCTCGAGTAACCTTTTCTGAATGGTTGCTGGAGCGAGTAGCTAGTGATGTGGGATTCGCATCCAAGATATTGTTTTCTGACGAATCAAGATTCCACAACAATGGAACTGAAAATCGTCACAATATACGCTATAGCAGTGTTGATAATCCTCATTGGGTTAGGGAGGCAGCATTCCAAGAGCAGTGGGGTGTAAATGTCTTGTGTGGAATCTTGGGAGAACACCTTGTTGGACCATTATTCTTCGAGGGGCATCTAACAGGAGCACGCTACCTGGAATTCCTCCGTAGCTCACCCCTTATTACTAGGGAATGTGCCACTGCAAGAGCGAATGACGATGTGGTTTCAACACAACGGTTCTCCTCCGGATCGTTCGAGGATCGTCTGCAATCATTTGAATGCTGCACATCCTGGTCATTGGATAGGAAGACAAGGACCAGTCTCCTGGCCTGCAATCACCTGATCTGACACCCCTTGACTTCTTTCTCTGGGATTATTTAAAAGAACGCATTTATGCAGAGGAGCTGGGCAATCTGGGCAATCGTCAGCGTATTACAGTGGCTTGTAGAAATGTTCAACCCGCCATGCTACACCAAGTCAGGGGCTCCATCCAACAGCGTGCCCAGGCGTGCATTACCCAAGAAGGTCATCAGTTCGAGCACTTGCTTTGTTAGAGGAGTCGTGTTCCAGGAATAGAAAAAGGGTCATTCCAGCGCCGCTAAAGTATCACTATGAAACATTTTTAATAGCACAGTAATTCTCTGTCTGCAAAATTGAGTTTAACTTCCATGTTAAACTCTGACAATGTAATTTCCTTGTTTTCTGTGTTCAAATGTGTATAAATGTCCTTATTTCAATTGCACTTACCTATAGGTGTGTTTAAACAACTACATAATTGTAGTTCACCAATAAAGAAACATCAAACAATGCCATAAAACATAAATAAAACAATAAAAATGAATATAATAACAGTTTTCAGAATAATAATTTGTAAATTGTGAGGATTACAGGGTAAAAAAAGTAGTACATGCAGGTGATTCGAATCACCTTCACAGCAGACAGATTACTTCGGAGTGTTGCACTCGTTCCAACTGAGCTACCAAGTAACGTATTAGGTAAACATTCCGTTTAAGATGTAATATTGGCTGGTTCCAGTGAACCTTTGCAGAAGTGCAAACGCCAGCGGTCTAATTACGAATATATTAAAATGCGATGTGATAACATCTATATTAGTACTAATTTCATCGAGTGTTTAACATCCATGTTAAATACGCGGGTAGAACCTAGTAATGGGGTCGATGTTTTCATGTTGGCATATAAAATGCGGATTGCATAAAACTCGAGAATAAGGGGCAGCTGACTCACCTGGTATAATGGTTGAGAGGATTGGAAAACTGGGCTGTGAGCTAGGGGTCTCATTTTTGGTACTGTTTAGGTAGGTAACTTTATTGTTGTTATGGGGAATTGGCCCCATAAATAGATATTGGATGGTATAGATGGAATAGGCACGCAATGCGGCATTTAAAGACCAAGCATCTGGAGATAGTCTCCAAAGGTCCGTCGAAAGGGGCGTCCTAAGTAAATCTTCCATCGCACTCTGCGCAAGAAGTTCAAATATTGCTCGGCATCAAGCTCTTTAGGGAAATTCCAAAGGACGTAAGCCATACTGAAGCCAATGATCCATATCAGGCTCTTATGCTGCTTACACGGGAAGCGGAAATCTAAACGAAGAAAGCGTTCCGGAGTAGAGCTGTGGAAACCCAACTTGTGTAAGAAGTCCACTGCAAGCCGGGGATACCATGGAGCAGCTGGAGATCCGATGTAGTAGAGTATTCGACTGATTACAGTAGAGGCACAATGAAGAGTCACATAAATGTATGTTGGTGAGCCGTTGACGTGTTGGTGTCAAGTCGTGGACCGCCTGGTACCAAATGGAGCGAACACTGTAAGGAAGTACAGGACTAGTGATATTCTTCCAGAGTTGTTGGTAGTTAAGGTCAGCGGTTGCAATAAGTTCCAGACGCATCGACGGCAGGTCACATACTTGAAGGAGCTCGTCGTAGATTCTGCCTGCCATACGGTGGCCAATCTGTTGGCAGTCCGTACCCAAATATCTCCATTCCATGAAATAAATCCTCAAATATCCTAGAGAGGCCGGAATCTGTCGAACATCCACGGGATTTTGGAGATCCATACGAGTTGACCAAGAAGTTATCTAAGAGGCAGAAAATGTGGAGTGCAGATCTTGCATCTTTTTCCCTCGACACAGAAATAGTGCCAAACACTTGATGCCCACATTCAGCAGTCCAATACCTCCTTGAAAGGGAGGTAAGTGCAGGGTAGATAGAGGAACTTTGAAAATGCGGCACTGCCAGAGGAACCAAGAGATCGCACAGGTTATCTGCTGGGAATATATTTTCGGTAAGGGCGAAACTTGGGCCACAGAACAACACTGCGAGAGGAAGTACATGTGCACCACCCAACTACTTTGATACAGGCACAAACCACGGTGATATATGCCCTTTGCATTGTGCTTAATGCGGCCAACAATGGGCTTCCAGTTGAGATGCTGCATTTCACCCAAGGAGATAGTAAAGATAATGCCCAAAATCTTGATTTTGGGCACTATCTGTAGAGCCGCCAACGATGAGGTTGAGTCCCAGGGCTTACTGGTAAGAGCTTTGCGCTTCTTCCGATTGATTGCTAAGCCAGATATGACGCTAAATCGGTGCAAATCATCCCACAATGAGCGGAGTTCTTTAGCATCAGTAAGAATAACAGTGACATCATCAGCATAGGTAAGTGCACATAGATGCTGCAGGTGTAAAGACAAGCCCATAATTTTGTGGAGAATCTGGCAAAGCATGGGATTTAAAGCAACAGTGAATAATATCATCGACGCAGGGCAGCCTTGGCGGACCGATCTCCCAATAGGAAACTCCTGCAACACAAACCCGTTAACTTGCACACAACTCGAGATGTCAGCATTAACATATTGGATGTAAGAGATAAAGGCATCACTTAAGCCAGTCCAAGCCAAACAGGCATACCAATAATCATGACAAACACTGTCAAAGGCGCGTCTGAAGTCCAAAGACAGTAATGCAGCGAGGGGTCCTTGCAAAGAGGAATATGCAATGGAGTCACGCAAAGAGCACACAACATCAAAACTTGCGACGCAGAACACCACAATGTTGTGAAGGATAAATAACCTTGCTAAGCATAGGTCGAAGTCTCTTGGTTAATACGCGGGCCAGTAGCTTATAATCATAACAATTGAGGAGAGTAATGGGACGGAAGTCAGCAATCGAGGAGGAGAGAGGTTTCTTCCTGATGAGAACAATGATGCCCCGCTTGTGTGAGACACAGAGTTGTCCACGTTGTAAGATGACATTGAAGATCACCGCTAAGTCATCACCAATCACATTCCAGAGGGAACGGTAGAATTCCATGGACAGACCGTCACTGCCAGGAGTTTTGGAAGTCTCCCTGAAGAAGAGCAGCAAAGACTTACTAGACTTACTAATGGGTTGATCAAGGCATACACGTTCATGCTCGGAGAGAGAGAGAGAGAGAGAGAGAGAGAGAGAGAGAGAGCGGTCTGTAGTAGTCGAGGTAGTGAAGAGAGGGAGGACGATGGAGGTCCTAACCAAAATGGCCGGCAAAGTAGGGTCGGAAGGTACGGCAGATGGAAGATTGTGAAGTATGTGTAAACCCTGATTCGTCTTGCACCTTGAGAATCAAATTTGCTCGACGACGTTTAAAAGACTGCATGATGTGATAAAGATTGATTCGTTTTTTCCGCAACGGGCGTAAGGAGACGACTGCGTACCTTGAGGCCGTCCATCCGTCTCCGATAAATTGATGAAATTTTCGCCCGATAGTAACTGCTTTTCGTTCGACGATCAACCCAGGCAGCGGTAATCTCCTGAAGATCCCGAAGGCAACGAAAGTAAAATTGCAGTGTATGCTCTTCATCCTGAAGGCGTGCTCGGGATGCACATCGAAAAAAACGTTGCAGTTGAGGTTTGACTTACATGTTCCACCAATCCGCAACGTCGGTGTGGCGAGATTTCTTTGTCGACCACTGTATCCATAAATGCGATAGTTCAGCGACAATGGACCCATGATAAAGACAGCCGGTGTTGAGTTTCCAATATGAACGTCCAATCGGCAGAAAGGAGAGGTGGAGATCAAGGTGGATAATAAGAGCTAAATGGCCAGAAAAGGAGAGTGGGACATGTTCAGCGGAGCGAATGTGCTGTCCAAGTTCTTGGGGAAGATAGAAGGGATCCAATTGGGAAGCAGAGTGACTGGAAACATGGGTGTAGGCCACAGTTTGTCGGTTCACAGCCAGGCATCCACCATACGCAGATTGGAAGTCAATTGTTGTAGGCATCCACTAGGTCGATAGGAACCAGTAAAGTCAGCTGGACGAAGGACACAGTTTAAGTCACCACCCAGGATATAAGCGCTAGGCAAAGCGCGAAGTAGATATGGCAGGTCCGTGCGAAAGAAGTCCTCTCGCTGCTTCCGTTTGTTACTCCCTGAGGGGGTATAGATGTTGACGAACTGACAGTCTTGGTAAACACCGGATATTCCACTTCCAGAGGGAAGACATTCAACGGAGTGGAGCGCAATGCCAGGTTTGGTGAGAAGTGCCGTGCCCCTGCGGTTGGTCCCTAAGTTCACATGCGCTGTGTAGTTGTGAAGAGAGGAAAAATCGGAAAAGGTGACTTCTTGTAAGAACAATACATCAATATCGAAGTCATACAAAGAACGCTGAAGGGCACACAATTTGGTGGGAGAGGAACTGCCATTGTAATTAACTGTGGCTACATATAAGGTGCGGGTCATACTGGAGGGAAAAGGAAGGACCGAAAAGCAGGAGATGAACGAGTCAAGGAAACAGTAAGGTCAGCATGGCGGTCAAAGAAATCCCAGCGTACTTCCCTCTGCCTTTTACGGCGCTTATTTGCGGAACCAATGGTCAAGTCCTGGCTCGGCGGTTCTCGTGACAAAGTTGTGGGAAGATTTTCTGCGTCCATTGCAGCATTCCAACTATCACCATCCAAGGTCATAGCAGTTGGTGAGTCATCGGTAGGCTGGGAGCAGATAACGTCCACTGAGGCAGTGCTGCCTCCTGTAGGAGCCGATGGAAGACCAACCCCGGCATCCTCAGGGATGAAAACGTTACTCACAAGCTGTCCGGTTGGACCACACGAATCAGAAATCCCTTCGGGAAGTTCATCTCCAGTGTCGTGCCGGATTCCGATCGAGGAGCACCTCGTTCCGAAGAATGGAAGGGAGTGGCACATTTGTCGTATTTGACTTATCAAAGGCAGAAAGTTGCTGCTGTTCCAAGGACACACTGGGAGACGGTAGCTTGGAGGCAGGTACCTGTAGCGCAGTTTCCATCGGAACCGCAGCATCGTTAGACGCTACTGGAGACCCCGGGGTAGCCACTGAAGTACTCGGGGCCAAGAAGGCGTCATCAGAAGGCAGAGCAGGGTCCTTGAATAGATCACTCATGGTGAGCCTTGTCCTGGGTTGAACATTAACTGGCTGGCGGTAACCCCTGCTGGGACATGCATGGCGTAGGTGTGAGATACTGCCACGCGAAAAACAAACTTGTGCTTGTCCAGGATAAGTAACATAGGCTTCATGCCCAACAACAAATATGTTGGAGGGAATCGGTTTATTAAGCCGCATTGTTGCTACCCTAATTCCGGTTTCAACTTTGAAGCGGTACCGATTAGCCCAATTTTCCCTTTCAACCGACCGGACCTCGCCGTAGTTTACCAACACGTTGCGTACACAGTCATTTGGAATTTCAAGCGGTATGTTAAGTATGCGTATAGTAACGAGTTCCTCCTCTGTCGGGGTGATGTTTACTGATGTAGTTGCCCCATTCAACAGTTCGACAGAGGACTCACCTCGGTGACGTTGTAAGTAGCGGTGGTGAATCACTGTATTATTGAATTTGATATAAGCGGCGTTCTGTTTCCCTACCAGTTGAATTGCCAGTAGTTCTTCTTACCTAACATTTAATACTTCGTCAATCCAACGGTGTATATCCATGGCTGATGGTCGAGGATCTTCTCTCTTGATGGTAGCCTTCAAAGTGTTCTGACGTACGTATCTAGTTGCCATCGTATCCAATACGATACTTAGTAAACAAGGAAAAGAAAGACAAAAAGTAACAGAAAAACACACAACACGTGCACTCTCACACGATGTGTACTTATAACACTGTAAGTCGCCATTAAGGTATGTTATCTCAGAGTAAATTGAGATCTCCTTGTGTGGTTTGCCGGGAATAATGCGAATGAGATGGAGCATTTAATGTCATACCGGCACGTTGGCCATGATAGCTTAGTGGTTAGAGCAGCCGGACGGTAACCGGTAGATCCGTGGTTCAAATCCCGGTCATGGCATTCAATTTTTCAGTCTCACTCTACCCTTTCCAAAATAACGTTTGTTTAAAAAACAAAATAGTTATAACTATTGTATTCATATTCAAGAGACGATATTGAGAAATGGATTTAAGGAGGGAAAATTGTAGCGTTCTGGAGAGAAAGGGGAGTTAGGAGCTAGAAGTAGTCAGACAGAGGTACCTACGGTAACTGGAGCACAGCACTGCATATAAGCCATAAGTGATGAAGGGGAGACCCAAAAGGCGGGCGGACTGGCGGACGATGATGTGTACTAGCAAGGACGAGGTCCTTAACGAATCCATTAAGACTCCAATCCTAACACCGGCTAGTCCTGCAACATTTGTGTAAACAGAGCAGTAGGTTCATGGCACTACTCGTTGCAAAATGCGTGCTAATCTAACGCCTAACTGCGAAAGGGTTTTGTATGTTATCACATCGTCATCATCGTCAACGTCATCAAAATTATTATCTTCATCATCACCATCATCACCAATTGTTGTTATTTTTGTTGTCATTATTATTATTATTATTATTATTATTATTATTATTATTATTATTATTATTATTATTATTATTATTATTATTATTATTATTATTATTATTATTATTATTATTATTATTATTATTATTATTATTATTATTATTATTATTATTATTATTATTATTATTATTATTATTATTATTATTATTATTATTATTATTATTATTATTATTATTATTATTATTATTATTATTATTATTATATTTATTATTATTATTATTATTATTATTATTATTATTATTATTATTATTATTATTATTATTATTATTATTATTATTATTATTATTACCACCACCACAACTCATTGACCTTCCTTATTGTCACTTCATTTTTAACATTATGTCCCAGAATCTCCATGAATAGTTATAATGTACATATGTGGTTCGCAAGCTCATAGAGATCACCATAAGGGTGGTTTCTGTCATCTGCTTCGTGTTCACTGGTGTTGACTAGGCTTGTGGTGTCCAGTTGTGCTATTCACCTTGGTTTTATTTTGATTTTGCTGCCACATGGGCATGTACACCAACTCAGCAGTTACCTGTGCGACTAGGTTGGTCGGAATAAGGATTCTAACTACAACTTCCTGAGCCATCTCGCTCGATCCACATTCTGAATCTCGGCATGAAAACGTGGTAATCTATAAGACTGGTTTTGAATTGCTACTAACAAACGATTTCATCGATTCAAGAAGTTGCCAGAAAAGGTTAGATAAGACCAGGCCTGGTGACTTGCAGGATACCTTGAGCGACCTTCATTCTTTTACGTGCTAAACGTGCGGTTATTAGTACAAGGCCGTGAGCAGGCTTGGCTAAGTGAGCACTAGTTCCCCAAGCCTGGATAGGGTGAAAATAAGAGTGAAAAGTTTCGCACAAGAGAAGAAAAGGTACAATTTAAACACCTTACATTTAAACAGGATTATTCAATGAACACATTGGTTTCCTTTGTTCGTAATTACTGTGAGAAAATCCTTATAGAAGAGTCCATATCATTAAGAGAGAAAATCTACGATGGAAATAAGTAAATGTTGCCACATAATGTGCGTAAATTATGATATTAATGCATCAGTGGATCTGTGTATAAAGCAGTAAATATTACTGAAGTAAAAGGAGCAGACACCCGTAAACAAAGCCAGCCTGTTACATTTTCGGAATATGCATTTTAAACCTATAGTCCTTTCTATTCTACACACTTGGATAATGTATCGAATGGTGTAGAATTACAATGTGTTGAATGTTAGCATTTATTCAAAATACTGTGCAAATAAATAAGAAGTATATCCAATTGAAGTACTTAAATAATTCTCCTATCGAAGCCTTGGGAATAGTGGTAACAGTAATGTAAATAAATTTGTCCCTGTACCTTTCACCAAAGAAAGAAGCTATAGTATCGGAAGGTGCGTCACATGGTATTCCATCATTCTAGTGGGATTAGATTAGATTAGACTGTGTTCTGCGAGTGCGCAAGTAGCCATGGAGGCCGGTGAGTATTGAACATGTGAATAATGTACAGAATAGCATATAAAAGACATTTACAGGCACAAAAAGCAAAACAAAACAGGAACACTTACGTTATGTATATTTACAGATAGGAATTGAGCTTTGTTTTAAACTTTGGCTAGGCTTTTCCTCCCAAATAACGTTTCAAATATGTGTGAAGGTCATGGAGTTGATACCGGAACCTTTGAATGTACGGTTGGGGTATTTTCAGGCATCTTATCGCAAGACCCTCTACCATTATTACATTATATTTAAACATGTAGTCACACATATTATACATTCTGTATTGCTCATGTATGAGCTTGTATTGTATGCATAGATTATATTTTTGCTGGAATATTGGAATATTTCTTCTATTATCTGCCACTCCAACATTAATATACACACACACACACACACACACACACACACACACACACACACACACACACACACACACATTTACTGGACTGTAAAACACCCCTATGTGTAGGGGCGATAAGTTTCCATAAACATGTCTTAGCACGAAAAGATTGTACATTTATGTTTTATTTTTTCACGGTGTATAAACCACCTTTTAGTGCGTTTTGAAAATGGGATAAACTGTACAATTGACTCAATTTACCAAAAGTATGCTTAAGTGCTATATAAATGCAAAATCAACGAGCTTTTCTAAAATAAAATTTCTTTCTTAGTTTAGTTATAGAAACTTCAACCGAGAAGGTTTTCTTGAAGTGTTTATGACGCATTCAATCACTTAAGAAGTGCACAAGTGTAATGTGAACAAGTGAACAGCTTCGATTATCCGGTGCAGTTAACACAATAACGTTTACTTATTCCATTATGACATTCAAAATTAGTTAAACCGAGCTGAATGTTTGGGAACAGGGAAAAGAATCTCAGGCGTGATCCTAATAACAAGTTGACTAACTATTCTGAAATACAGTGTCAGGATATACCTATTTGTGTTGTCTCACTCTCAATAAATTAGTTACCCAGTCGAAGGGTTCTGTTTATCCTTTTGCACGAAAGCTGTTAGATGTGTGCACTATGCTGGAGGACGACTACCCAAAGATACGATATGTTGCATTTCATGGAACCTTTTTAAACGAAAATGTAAAAGGCAAAATGTAAAACATGCTCACGGAATGCTTTCTTAAGTGCGACAGTCACATGGAGAATTTATTTGTTTGTTTTTCTTCAAGAGGTATTCACCATAGAGGCATACCTCCAGTTTCGAGCGATCAGA
The DNA here is from genome assembly GCA_030765045.1 of Tenodera sinensis. NCBI lineage: Eukaryota > Metazoa > Arthropoda > Insecta > Mantodea > Mantidae > Tenodera > Tenodera sinensis. The sequence goes on along the minus strand of CM060964.1, from coordinate 141,221,523 downwards.
TTCTGACTTTTCAATCCAGAGACCCCGGATTCGATTCCCTATTCAAATCTATTACTGCAGGCCGACTGTGGTAAACTAATTTGGAAGAGCTAAACGAAACTAAAACAAATATGCTGTTTTTAATGTTGTTAGAAAATTGGTAGTTCTGTTGCAGGATACAAATATTTTCATTCCCTCCCAACTGACAAATTTCACAGAAAAATAAGATATAGGCTGGCTGCAAATGCTGTTAGCTACATATTAGCTTCAAATGCCCAGACTGGGCCAAGTAGTTATGCATTTTATTTGAGGTCCTATCGAGAGCATAAAGCCCGAGAGATTTGTCAATAAACAGGAGAACACGAATGACAAACCAAATCGTTGAGGTATACTCTGTGATCCCATTCAACAGTGTTAATGTCCATGAACTTGCATTAGCATCCTTTTTGTGTCATGGTTTAATCTCTATCAATTTGTTGTATTTTTCTCCGTTGATTTAATCCACATTAATTTAAAAGTACTAAAAGTTTTGTTTATGCATTTTTATGTTACTGCTAACCCTTTACAGGAGTGATTTTTTTTTCACATTAGACACGTTATTTCAAGACATTACCTATTTATCAGAGCTAACTGAAATCATATGATTTTGTTCAATATCCTATAAAATACTAATTTGCAACGCCATAAAGTGCTAAATTTAGCAACCGCTATGCTAAATTTCGACCTCAAAGTGCTAAAAGTCAAACTCGTGGAAGAACATCACAGTTTTATTTAATATGCGTATAGGCTTAAATTGAAACCCTATAGATGGATTTAATTACCAATATTTTAAACCTGTAGTAATTGTGCCATGTGTTGATCTGAAAAACCGTGGAAAAGGTTTCGAAAGGAGGCAAAAGTTTAAAAACTTTAAAACTGAGAAAACCAAGGCGAAAATGTAGTTACACTAACAAACCATATAATCGCATATTATAATATAATGCCCACATACTATAATTAAATATTATTAAAGGTTACATTGTTTCATGCATTACTTAGTTTCATAATTTTCAAATTACTTGAGGTCTTTCTGTCTTTCTTTTGTTTTGTTTTCGTTTCAAGGGGATTTTTAAAAAGTGCAGGCATTTTAAAATGCCTACCAAAGTAGGTGTTTGGAGTGGTATACCTAAAGATTTGAAACATGGAAAAGAGTCTCTTCAAACTCCAACGTCCGTTTATAAGCAACAGCTTAAAGTGGTATTTGTCAAAAAAGCACTGTATTTTCACCTCAGTCTACTTTAAGGGCTTCATTGTGCTGCAATAAACCATAATGAGATAGTCGCATACTCCACTGGCTGTCTGTCACTTCAGAACTCTGGAGCTATTGTTATAAAATTTAGCATGTAAGATAAGACAAGTCCCACTAGAATGATGGAATACCATGTGACGCACCTTCAGATACTATAGCTTCTTTCTTTGGTGAAAGGTACAGGGACAAATTTATTTACATTACTGTTACCACTATTCCCAAGGCTTCGATAAGAGAATTATTTAAGTACTTCTATGGGTTATACTTCTTATTTATTTGCACAGTATTTTAAATAAATACTAACATTCAACACATTGTAATTCTACACCATTCGATACATTATCCAAGTGTGTAGAATAGAAAGGACTATAGGTTTAAAATGCATATTCCGAAAATGTAACAGGCTGGCTTTGTTTACGGGTGTCTGCTCCTTTTACTTCAGTAATATTTACTGCTTTATACACAGATCCACTGATGCATTAATATCATAATTTACGCACATTATGTGGCAACATTTACTTATTTCCATTGTAGATTTTCTCTCTTAATGATATGGACTCTTCTATAAGGATTTTCTCACAGTAATTACGAACAAAGAAAACCAATGTGTTCATTGAATAATCCTGTTTAAATGTAAGGTGTTTAAATTGTACCTTTTCTTCTCTTGTGCGAAGCTTTTCACTCTTATTTTCACCCTATCCAGGCTTGGGGAACTAGTGCTCACTTAGCCAAGCCTGCTCACGGCCTTGTACTAATAACCGCACGTTTATCACGTAAGAATGAAGGTCGCTCAAGGTATCCCGCAAGTCACCAGGCCTGGTCTTATCTAACCTTTTCTGGCAACTTCTTGAATAGTACATCTGAACCTGTTAAGGAAGAAATTAACAGGAAAACTAAAAGGTGGAGAATCGGTAGTCCTGAAAAAACGCAAAGGGGTAAAGGAGAACATGATTTTTTCTTCAAAAAATAGATAAGGAGCACAAGGGCTTAAGGCAGAAAATAGTGAATGAAGTTGGCATTTTGAGTAAAGTGATAAGATATATTCCGCATACAAAGATATATAAAACGAACACCAAGTTGAATGAACCTTATATCTGAAATAAATGATGAGTTGACAGACAAAATCAGTATAAATATAGCTAAAGACACAAATGAAGCAAGTACTCAGACTGTAAGCAAGCAACAAGAAGAAAGAGAAAGGTTAATAAGTGAGCTAGACGACGAATTAAAAACTGATCTAAATGAGCAACAACTGCAAGATGTTATGAATAAGTTCTGGCCGGAAGAAGTTTATAAAATAGTCATCTGACAAACGGAGATGTTCTAAAGGACGATGAACACATGTTTATGGTCACTAAAGGGGCAGATGATAATGAAGGAAAGACCATGAATAAGATTCAGCACATAAACCCACAAATTCAGAAGTTGCTAGATGAAGGTAAACGTAATCCAGAAAGAGTGAGTGAGTGAGTGAGAGAGTGAGTGAGTGAGAGAGTGAGTGAGTGAGAGAGTGAGTGAGTGAATGAGTAATGGCGTTTAAGGGCCCGTCGACAACTAGGCCATTAGGGCCCCTAATCCAGAAAGATGGTTTGCAGTATAACGACAAACGAGGCAGTGGCGATGACTTTGAGATTAGTAAACGTACAGGGCATATTTATCTTATTACTACAGAAGATGGTGATACATCAATTGAAGACAAAATTAATCTGATAATAAATCTGGAAAAAGTACTGAACATAGCTAGAAGAAATGGAAGGAATAAAACTTCATGTATAGCCACCAAAGAAGTAGATGAAGCAAGTGTCAGGGAAGTAGTGGAATATTTCGGTAGGAGACATGGTGTCCAAATACTAATGTACTCTAATAAGGAAATAGACAAGAAAACGGAATGGAGGAAGTTAGGAAAAGGAGAGGAAAACATGAAGATACGATAATACTAAAACCCATAGGTGAGAGGGCGTATATCGAAATTATAAAAAAAAATTGTAAAACAAAATATTAACACTAGCGGGGTACTTATCAACCAGAAAAGCAAAAAAGCAGTGATGGAAGCGTACAATTAAGAATAAGAGGAAAAATGCAAATGACAGACAAGTTTTTAAGGAGTTGCTAACTGAAACGCTGGAAAAAATTGATGAGGTTCAAATGATGGTATCAAACCAAACATTTTGGTCATAAACGAAACTGTGCAAGAAGACGAAATAAAATAAGCCCTAAAAGGAGGTAAGCGCAAATGAAGTTTTATATCTTAAAGTTGCAGAAAAAGCTAACGCACAAGGAGTAAGATAATCGTTCGCAACTATCAATACAGAAGCGGCAATACGATTGATAAATAAGCGAAGAACAGGAGATGGATGGGATAGATGGAGAGCAAAAGAAGGAACTATGCTGAAAAGATGCTACAAATGTTATAAAGTGGGACACTAGGCAAGAGATTGTTTAAATAAGCAAACAGAACAAATGTGCCGCTATTGTGGTGAGATAGGACATAACATTGAGGAATATAAAGTGTGTCAAAATGCTATTTCTGTCAATCTAAATAAGGCAGAGACAATGCGATGTCCCAAATATAGTAGACTTGTTCAAACTCAGGAAAGGGAAGGAAGGAAGGTTCACATAAATTAAATATGAAATTATTGCAAGTGAACCTTGATAGAGGCAAATAGGCTATGGGTCTTCTCGTACATAAACGCTCAGCACATCGGGTAGATCTAGTTCTAATAGCAGAGCCAAGTATTAACGTGGCAAAAATAGCCCAGCATGGGTAACTCATTAAAGAATAAATGCTGCTATATATATTCCATCAAACGGTTTACAGATATGGAAAACTGGTAAAGATCAAGGATATGTGTGGGCTGAAACAAATGAGATGGTTGTATGTTACTGTTATGTTTCCCCAACACTAAACGAGGGAGAACTCTAGCTATTCCTGAATTCAATAAGAAACCATATCTATCAGCGAGGAAGGAAGAAGACAAAATATGTGTTAATTGGGGCGACTTCAACGCAAAGGCGCTATGCTGGGGATCACCGATAGAGGATAAGACGTGTGTGACATTGGCAGAGTGGATCAGTGAAAATGATTACATTATCCTAAATGATGGGAAGGTACCCAACTTCGAAAGAAATAACGGATCCTCATATACTGATATCACAATATGTTCAGCAGTAGTAGGCAAATTAATTAGTAAATGGCACTTGGATCAAGAAGAGAGCCTAAGTTTCCATAAGAACATATATATCGAGTTACAGTGACAACACACTACTACGGCAAAACAACTAAACAAACCCCAAAAAAGGATGGATATATAAAAAGAAAATTAAGATGCATTGCTTAGACGTTTTGAACAAGATATTGGAAACTGTGATTATATAAATCAACCAAGAGAGTTAGTAAAAGCGATGGAAAGCGCATGCAATTGTGCGTTTAGAAAGAAACACAAAGCTGCATACTGGTGGAATAGTAATATCGCACACTTAGGGATGTAAAGCACTCAAGCAAGAAGGAAACTGACAAGGGTAAATCGTAAGAATAACATAACTGACACTGAGATACAAGCAATACAAATACAATATCGGGAGAGCAGAAATGCATTAAAACCCTATTAAACTAGCAAAAAAGAACGCATGGGACCAACTATGTACTAATATTAATGACGACACCTGAGGTACAGGATATAAAATAGTAACTGGGAAGATAGGTGCTAAATCACCAATACGAATTAGACAAGGACAACTAAAGATCGCAAAAACATTGTTTCCAGAGCATCAAATAAATATATAGCCTGAAGTAAAAACAGGGAAGAAATTCCTGTGTGTCATAGAAAGGAAGTATTAGATGCTGCACGAAGAATTAAACTAGGAAACGCAGCGGGGCCTGTTGGAATCCCTCCAGAAGTTATAAAGGATATTGTTGAAGAAAAACCTGGTGTTTTTGAAAACGTATTAAACCGAGCTATAGCCAAGGAAATTTTCCCAAAAGAGTGGAAAACAGCAAAACAGATATTATTTGAATAACAAAAGGGGGATAGAAACACTTCATATAGACCACTATGTCATAGGGAAGCTGTTGTGCAGATTATCAATAAAGGAATCGTAGATGAGATTGGAAAAGGGAAGGGATTTGCAAAAACGTAGTTTGGTTTTAGGAAAGGCCTATCAACACTTGCTTTAGAAACTATAAATACAACGCTAAAATCAGAAATAACAGATATGAATAAACCATTTGCTGCTATGGTTACTTTAGGTGTTAAAATACATTTAATTATTCAGCTCCATGGAAGGGCATAATAATGGAGTTAAAAAGGAAGGCATTAGCACCGTACCTAATAAAGCTGGAAAATAGGCAGATATTGATAGGAGAAATAATAAGGTTGGATATGAGTTGCAGCATACCACAAGGATCTGCTTTAGGCCCTACTTTATGGAACATACCAGGTGAGTCAGCTGCCCCTTATTTTGCAGTTTTATGCAGTTCACATTTTATACAGAAAACATCGGCTCCTATGCTAGATTCCACCCAATTATTCAACATGGATGTATTTGCCTCGGCTATCTCTGAAGTTACGAGATAACTCAGTTGGGACGAGCGAACGATTCGTAAGTAATCCATGTGCTGCAAAGGTGGATGGAGATCCCCTGCATGTACCAATTTTTTACTGCGTAATATTTACAAATAACGTTAGACGAACAATTATTATGTGTAAAGCTGTTGTTATTTGAATTCGTAATTGTTTGATTCCTACTTTATAGTACTGTTACATATGAGGATATCTCTCTCGGTATAGATTTTGAGTTGCTTGCACTTTGGCTGTTGCTTCTCCGTAGATCAAAGGCATATTAACGTACTTGTCTGTCGAATACGTGGTGAAGGAATGGCACAAAATATCGTGCAACAGCATACCCGTGGAGAATGAAGGGAGTCGGCATTCATAATAACACATCACATCATGCCAATCCAACGGGGCAGAAGTCATTATACCTGTTATATTACAAAATGCAGACAACCAAAAACGTTTTAAGTTATATCCTAACCCTCAGAAACTTTAGAGTTAGATTATTGTAAATTCGGTTTCCAAGTTTAGATGAACAGAAAAAAATTGTACAATGTTGAGGCGCGGACTCGTGTCCCGGGGGCTAGCTAGCGCACAGAGTAGGTCTTATTCTATTCAACTATCTGGAGGCTTGACTGAAAGCACACTTGAGTTCCAACCCTAAAGGCAGTGCGCCAGGTGCTATGCCATTGCCACCTCGCGATTTTTTTTAGTATAATTTAGCCCTTTAAGACAGTTTTAAACCTTTTCTAGGCATTTTAATATTATTACTTAAATGACAAAAGCTATTATGCATGTTATTTGAGTTTTACGACACGTAGTTTACGCCAACATTTAAACACGCCGTTATTTAATAATTTGTGCGTTTTGACTGTACGGATCCATAGTGTATAAGGCGTACCTGTCATTGTTTTGCAGTCAACCCGGCTCTAAGTACAAGTATCTGGAATTTTCTTTTTACCTGATGTTAATGTAGTCATATGAAAGGTCCGTTTCTTCAAAGCCGTTTACTGAATTGCGTTGCTATGTATACTCTAATAAACAGTTTGTAAAATCGGCTGGAAACCCGGAGTTCGCTCTCAGTAAACGAGTAGTATAGCTTTGAGGTGTACTTTAGCGAGGAGTACGTTCTGTCCCTTAAACCGCTGTTCCTCTATATTTTGTGCATTCTTCTGTCTAAGAACGCGAAGCAAAACGTTTCAGTAAACGCAAAACTGCACTAAAGCGCACATGGCGTTTGATGGGTGGCCTACCTTCCACAAAATAAGGGGCGGCTGACTCACCTGGTATATTCCTATAAAAACACCATTTGGTGCAAAGTTACACTACTATATTTCAAATAACACATTTACACACAAAATACAATCATTCCAATGTATTAATACAAGTAACTTACGTAGCGAATTCTTAAAGTAAGTACCGATAATTCTTTTCAAAGTAACAGAACACTATTTTCCAAAGACTTTATTATCATTCATAGCCTTACACATTTCACTACACCTACACTTAGTTCCCGCTTCATTTAGCCATTTATCATAAGGGGAAAGCATTTTTTAGGAGCCTTAGTCAAACAATGATGCCGCCTGTGATAAAAGCCAAGTCTGTACTTCCTTTTTAACATCATCGTAGTTGAAATGTTTTCCAGCAAGGAATTTCTTTAGATGAGTGTAAAAACACCTTGGTGCCAAATCGGACTGGGGAAAAGGTCAAAATTTTTCCCCAACAAATGATGCGATCAAATGTTGGGTTTATGGGGTTACGCTGTGTGTGGCCAGGCATTGACACTCATTGTTTCTCCACAAACCCCACACAATTGGGGATGAATGTTTACTAATATAACATTTTTCATATTTAAAAAACGAAATCACTGATTTGACTTCACAGCCGGTGGGTGGTTCCACTGCATTGAACATTTCGATAGGAAAAACAAAGTGACGGTCACTTATAGCTGTGTCTGGCTTCCTAATGAATGGAGAAAGAGATCGCGTATGCTCAAAATCTCGATTGCAGCGCTGCAGCGGCAGAATATTTAAACGGTACTTAGTTTAAGAACACGCCTCGTATATGACTTTAAGATCACTCCATTTTAAAGAATATTTTGACTGCTCAGGAACACTCAAATAATACACATCTTGATAGTTTCTTGGGCTCAGAAGTCACCTCTACTACATTTTCAATATCATAGCAAAGTTCATCTTTCGCGACCGGCTACTTCCAAATTGGAATCGCTGTCAGATGTCGCTTCTAGGCTCTTTATTAGTTTTACTTTTTAGGAAGTTTATTTTGTTTCTCCTGATGCTCATGTGTTTCCTAAAACGAAATGCTTTTTCCTGCTTCAATTGGTAGTTTTCTATTCATGCCAAGACTATTTGGAAACTCATCTTTTGGGATTGTAGTGCAGCGTCCTCCTAGTGGGGTGACTTTCCGCATGTCTATGGCACGTCTCCAAAAAATACCAGCGTTTGTATTAAATGAAGAAAGCAACAGTAATGTGACCAAAAATATGAAGTCAGGCTTCCGAAATGTTGAAGTGCATTCATCTGAACCTGATATTGTTTTGTAGAGAATTCTATCTGCATATTAACAAATATTAATAGTAATGAAAGAGTAATAATTTGTAAGTGCTATATAGTTTAGAAGTGGACTACAACATAGTTAAAATTGTTGGTCGAAAACGACAGTTGCAGTTTTGAAAAATGGAGAAAAGTCGTAGTGCAAAGTTGAACCTCATACTATGCTGTTGGAGAATTTCGTTTGTTCTATTTATCAAAGAATTACCCCACATTGTTTTAAGCATATAGAGGCCCTAGTCTATTTTCATACACCCATGCAGGAACTAAAATTATTTTACAAATGCCTACCTCTTCACTGCCAGCATGGAAAGTTTCGTGATAAAAACAGAATATGAAAAAACCACAACTTCAATTGAAACATCTCTGTCCAAGAATATGTTGAAGAACGCTCATATAAGTTTACACCAAGTTGCAGCACAACTCAGTAACTTCAAAATAACACGCTGTGTTGAAAGACCTATGTATGGAACCGTTTGATAACAATGCGCATAGTATGATAAATGTGTATGGTGCGAAGATGCACTCCAGTGCAAAGTTGTCCAGCTTTACGGTATGTAAACAGTGCAAGCGACGTTGAACGTTCTACTCTCTTTACAAGTGAAGGTAAAAGAGGCCAGCACCAACAACATACAACTGCAAAAACTTATAAAAGAGACGTAAATAAACACAAAATGCACGCTGTTGATGAATTAGCTGCTAAGTACGGCCATGGAGTTGTTAAACTGCTCCCTTATCATTGCACTTTGAAAATCCCATTGGATACGTATGGTCAGAACCTTAAAAAAAGAAGAAGAAGAAGAAGAAGAAAAAAAAAGAAAGAAAAAAAAAGAGCACTGCAATCAATATCTTCGGAAGAACAAATGTTGCTGAAATTCGAGCCTTAGTTCAAAATACTATAAAGGACATTGAAAACAAGAATCATTGGTCTAACTACAGGTTTAATGGAAAACAGACAGCCCCTGGTAATTGTTCTACATATAAGACAATCACGATACATTACATGGTGTAACTAGTACAATAAAATATTGTGTATATTTCACTGTTTTATTTATTCTTGATGTTTGTAGATTACTGTACCTCCCTGGTATCTTATCCGGCCTATAGATCCAGGTTTCCTATTTACAATCACGTCGAAGCAACTTTTAACCAATAAATACTGCAAACCAAGTTCGCGATCAGGTTGCATAATAAGCACGATATTGCAACGCCGATATTTCAACTGCTTATGCCTGGCACACGGCCACCGCGTGCCTTAGCAGACGTAGTGGGGAGATCACGGTAGCCTAACCCGCTCCCCATCCTTCAAGCCCTGGCCGAAAGTAATACGAATGGACTGTAAGTGAAACGACACATCCATGTCAAACTATCAATTCTCGTTAAATTTACTAAACATAAAACGCACCTTCAGGTGACAGTAGTTGAACCTGGGACCTTCAGCACTGAAGACCAACGCACACACTGTTGCGCTACCAGAGCAAGCCGCTTTACGCACGTGCAAAGCAGCCGTTTCAGCCGAAATTGATACGACTCGATGCAGTGGACAGTGTTTACGGCATAGCCTGTAAAACGCCAGGACTGCAGAACTTCTCAATCCGCAGGCTGAGAAGGCTCACCCGGTATAAGGAGTCGAAACGACGAGAGAAGTGAATTTCTTTTGTGACTGAATCTTGTGTATGGAACGAGACTGCTGCTAGCAGTGTGTGTGTGTGTGTGTGTGTGTGCGTGTGCGCGCGTGTGTGTGTATGTGTGTGTGTGTGTGTGTGTGTGTGTGTGTGTGTGTGTGTGTGTGTGTGTACAGTTGTCGAGAGAAATTCGAATGTGTGTCAAGTAAGACAGTTTTGGGAATTTAACGTCGCGTCGGAGTTGTTGTGAGAAGCACTTTTAGTGAGTGTGATCGTCGAAACCAGTTGTTAGACAGAGATAGCTGAAATACAAGCCTGGGGTCATGGTTACGAGAGGACAGAACAGCTGTGAGTTGCACGGCCACGAACAACTATAGATTATCTTAACGATGATAAAACAGAACTGCACTTTTGTGGTTCAATTAGAAGGAAGATAAAGTGACAGAAAAAGTAATTGAACTTCAATGTCATTTTCCACAATATATTTGTTTTCCCTTTCTTTTCTTACAATCAGATAGATGGGTGTACAAAAGTGAAATAGCTCTTTATCATCTAGTTAATGGAATTTGTTTCCTCCGGTCGTAGTAGAGGGGTGCAGATTCCATTTTAAGGGACACTGGGAGTGAAATTTTGGTCAAAATTGTCAAAAAGTCGAAAATTGTTTTTTTTTTTTACCTTAAAATGTTGCTGGAACACCTGTGCATTTGGATCACCTAACATTTTTCATATCCCCCTCTCCATGTGGTCATTACGGCCCTTTCAAATAGCGCTCTTCCCTTAACGTACACAGAGTGCTCCTACGTATATAAAAGCCTGTTTTTCTCAAAACTACATTTCTGCACATTCCAAAAGAAGGTCGCGCCTGAGTTTTGCTTCAAATTCAATGAAAATTTCCAAAAGAATTCATAAATAGCAGCTAAACAAAACTATGCTTCAATATTGATGTTATCATTAACATGAATTCCAAAAACATTTTTTTGTATGAAAAAATCAATAATTTTTAAGATTAAATTTTCTTTGTTACTAAAAAAATATGTGCAGCATAATCAGCAAACGTATTTGAAATATCTCTTCATACAATTGTTATCCATGTTTTAGAGTATCAGTTCTGCCAATATAAATGAATTTTGAAAAGTCAATAGACGCGAGCTCTATTTTGAAAATGTGCCTATTAAATTCATAAAATAATTTATATATCATAAACGAATTATCCAATGTTAATGAAATTTGGTGTACCTCCTGTTCTCATATAAATACAAGCACAGTAAAAATTTCAGAAAAATCTATCAAGAAATGTGGAACTTTCAAATTTCACTCCCAGTGTCCCTTAAGCTTACTTGCCTCTAAAGGGCAAAGGGTAGACCGACCGCGCAGTAAAATGTGCGGTTCTATACCTTTCGTAGAGTCTGTTTTCTCAATGCGTGTGCAGTTGCTGCTCAAAGGAAATATGCGCTACCTACAACTAATGACTGTCATAAATCCATCTCTACGCTTCAGAAAAGGCAAACCTCCTTGAAGACCAATAGCATCCCTGATTTTAAGGGAGTGACAGTTACATGTTGGCTTCGCGTGGAATCTCAGTTGCCAGAATTCTGAATTCCAGTTTTTTTTTTCTTTTTCATTAGCTACAAAGGTTCATGTTAAGATGTTGCAACTTTGGCTAAAATGACACAAGAGGAAGGGACCGTGTTGTAAAACAACTATTAGGGTTCCTCAAAGAAGCGGCCGAACTGCACACGCGTTAAGTAAACACACTCTAACCCAATATTTCATGATACAATACATTTATCAGGGAACTATTTACATTGGCGTAAGAGGGTGTCTCAGCTTCTTGACAAGTAGAAGTGCGTGCTTTTGTTTACATCAGAGGGAACTTTGGTTTGAAATGGACAATATTGTAGGCTACCACCGCCTCGGAGGGAGAGATGAGTTGAAGGGGAACAATAAGCCTGCCAGAGGTTGGGGACGGAACAGAGCCACAAAGACTGCGGAAGTCCTTGATAGTTGGATAGAGAGACACCTGGAGCACCATGGAAGCTACTCACCACCAACCAGAGAGGGCTTGGAAGTGACCCTAGTGGCCTGCCGGCCCGCAGGTATCTCAAGCGGAGCCAGGGGAGAAGGTTTACAAACTGCAAGCAACCGCACCATCTGCCCGCATTTGCCCGAACCACCGCGCTGACTACCAGACCTGAAAGATGACAAGGGAATTAAAATGAGGAAGGGATTTAAAATAAGCACCCCAGCAAGTTACAAGGGGAAATCACGGAAACACAAGGCAGAGTGCGCGGTCGTCGAGGATCGAACTCGGGACCTCCCAAATGCAAATCACACACTTTGCCACGGCGTCGCTTTTCTCGGGAAACTATACGTTTGTTTGCCCGTTTGTGGGTAAGTGTATGCAGGTTAGATTACCCCTAAGGCGTAAACTACAGTACAGTGAATAAAAGAACACTAAAGCTGAGTCGTCGGTCTGGGTGGCTCAGTTGGTTAGACGCTGACCTACTGATCCCAATGTCGCGGGTTCAAATCCGGCCCAGACTGATGGCTTTTAAATGCGCTTAACAGCGACAGTTCCATGTCAGTATATTTACTTCCATGTAAAGGAACTCCTGCGGGACAAAATTCCGGTACATCGGTGACGCTGATGTGATCCTGGCAATTGACAGCGTCGTTAAACTATAAAATAATTTAATTTGTAAAGCTGATTCAGCATAAATTAACATGCGAGAAACATATTCATAACGGAACAGGGCTGATGTCCAGCATGGGAGCATGTTTTGAGCTCTTTTGGGTAGGTATTAAATAAACCAATAGACTTCACTTACCAATTTATTGTGCTTTCTCGGAGCAAGTGGGAGGATTACCAAATACTGAACATTATTCAAAAGCATTAATCCTCGTTGAAAATATATTTCACGTATAAGTATAAAGTGATTGCACACCGAGCGAGATGGCTCCGCGGTAGTGTGTGAGGCTCGCATTCTGGAGGTCGTGGATTCCATTCTGGAACTTCCCGACCCATTGCTTTTATCGGGGCTTTCCCGAATTCACTGGGCGAATACTGGGGAAGGTAATTACGAGTACATCCCCCATATTTTCTGTCACTCCATTTCATTCACTTCTCATTTCAATTCGCCTTTCACCTGCTTGGTTGTTTCAGGGTTCCAAATATCGGCGGGAGTTTCGGAATGCATGGCAGGTGCTTGCCCTCTGTAAATCCTCGTACTTCGGATGTGGGGAGGTCGAGTGCCGGGCTCTCCAGGGGACCTGTGAACCGCAGGGTAAGAGGGGAGCCAGTGTACGAGCCGCCACCAGCGAATTTAAATCTGTAGTCGTTAGGGGCCCTCGTGACTTGTCTATTTGAAACATTATTTGAACACAAATATGCGTAAAAGTTATGGAGTTGGTACAAAAACCTTTCAGTGTACAGTTGGCGTATTTTCAGGCCTCTTATCGCAAAACTAGCTACCATTATTACATTATATTTAAACATGTACACACACGTATTACACACTCTGCATTGTTTATGTATAAGCTTGTATTGTATGCATAGATTATATTTTCGCTGGAATATTGGAATATTATTTTCTATTATCTGCCACTCCAACATTAATACACACACACCCACCCACCCACCCACCCACCCCCCCCCCCCCACACACACACACACACACACACACACACACACACACACACACACACACACACAGCCCGCCTCGATAGCGTGATGGTTAGCGTGTCTGCGTCACGTTCAAGGGGTTGCGAGTTCGAATCTCGCTTAGGGTAAGTTATCCGGGTAAGGGTTTTTTCCGAGGTTTTCCCTACCCTGAGAAGACGAATGTCGGGTAACTTAAAGCTCCATGGACCTCGGGCTCATTTGAGCATCATTTCACCCATTTCATTTCATTCATTCGTCCGATATGACACAATGTTGGAGGACGTTAATTAAAAAAAAAGAAAGAACCACACACACACACACACACACACACACACACACACACACACACACACACACACACACACACACACACACACACACACACACACACGTATATTCTGTTCTGATGTAGAGAACTGAAATCGCCTAATATGATGTTATATTTACACGTGTATCGATGGATAGAGAGACTTCGACCTCAAACAGAAACACACCAGTCGTACGAAACATGTACCGGAGGCTAAACAATCGGATCCTAAAAGATTGCCACGAATTGTTCATTATTCAACAGACTTTTCTTCTTCCTGGATTTGTTCTATTTATTCGACGTCTGAGTGTCCATTTTCGGAAGTGGACGTCCTGCATTAGCAGTGACATCTTCACCTCCAGGATTTCTAGAAGCACTAATATTAATCATATTTTTAAGTAATCTAGATCTCTAGTAGATTGTTCTGACAATCTTACATTTTTTCTTCCTCTTTGCGACATCGTCTGTTCCTGTTCCGACTCATGCTTACTGCAATGCCACCCAATCTACTCAGGATAACGCAATCATTAGATTTCGATCTCCATATCAATTTGAGGATGAGTGGATTTGTGCTACATATGTCTGTTCTTGTCCCTAAACGTACGTTAACTGTAATACCGATATCTCTATTCCAAGTAACAGAGACACTGGAGTTCAACATCCAATTCCGTTTACTACGATATCTGTCAATCATCCTAGGTCGCATATAGCCTATATCCATCACAAGTTTCGAATGTAACGTCTGGGCGATAAATATTATCTGTCTAACATTGCAACACAATCTTTTCCATTATTCATATACACTAGGGATCAGATACACATCCAACCATACATTTAACCCCACTACTCCTATCCTCCCCTACCTCTACCGACAGATACATACATGTATGCAGTACATACGAGTACATACTCCACATATACAGTCCTTCCTAAGTCCGACGGCGCTGATAACAGCGTTATTAACAAACGAAATATTTGTTAACTTCCCAGCAATCACAACCACGAGGCTTTTGCATCACCTCATTCCACTCACCCTCAGGAGTTACCGACATTTACCCAGGATCACATTCGGTCCTTCTTGACAATGTCATTAACATTGGAAACGTTTTTAGATCAGCTACACTTTACACACCCCTGATAGCGAATCCTTATTTATATACTATTCGTGGAACATTCCGCCCAAGCCAAGCGATTGGAGAATATCGGGACCCCTGTGGATTTTCAATCTGGAAACGTCAGGGACACCGCTCTTCTGCGCCTGCCACCATGCAATCGAAGGAAACACAATAGGACAAAGTAGTGAAATTGTGCTATCTTCCAAGCCCTAACCCTAACGATACACTCTTAAAAAAAAAAAAAAACAAAAAAAAAAAAAAAAAAAAAAAAAAAAAACAGTTGTTACACAACATCTAAGAAGGCGCACGTACATACTGTGGACCATATTTCCATATTAAGAGAAAGATCTTTCTACGAGGTACTAATTTGTTGATTATGTAAGTAATTGTGCATGAATAGCACGCCTCTGGTATATTAGACGAGAGATTCTCTGAAAGCAGCTCTACATGCACCATCTTCTTTACTTGATTGCCCTCCCCTTATGTAGGACTTACAAGCCTGTGCCTAAGGTCAGATGTCTGGCGGCGAGCAGACGGACCTATGGACCGGACAGAGTGAGGACCTGGAAGCGGGTGGTCAGCCAAGCACCACGTCTGAGAGTAAGGAAGAGGGTGATACGAAATGGATGATTGGAAAGGTGATGATGTAGCAATTGGCGGAACGAGTGGCGGGGGAAAACCAGAGAATCCGGAGAAAACCCACCCAGACGCTGCTTCGTCCATCACGAATACCACATGCGGGTTCCTAGGATGGAAACCGGGCCACCTAGGTGGTAGGCAAACAGTCTAACCGCTTGGCCAAGGCGCCACCTATATGCACCATCTTGCTTAGAGTAAAATATCATAATACATTATTTTGCAATAAAGTGTGTTATTTAAGCCTTATTTCTCAACAATTTGAAACTTCGTTCTAGTGCAGTTAGGATAGACAAGGTTCGGAGTGGGGGTCTTAGCATCTCGACTAATAGAAGATATTTTGTACCTATGCCCTGACGGACGTCCCTCGGGAGGGAGGGGTAAGGTGAGAGGAGACGAAGGGAGGGCGAACCTGAGGAGACACGACAGCAGAGGGCAGGATCCCCCACAACTACAGATTGGAACTGCTCGGTGTCGGCTCGTACTCCGGCTCGCTCTTCCCTCTACAGGCTCCTGGTTCCCTCGGGAGCGCAGGACTCGTAGACTTCCCCCGATCCGGGGGACGAGGATTTACAAAGAGCAAGCACCTGCTATGCATGGCAAAACTCTCGTCCGCACTTCTGGTTTTTGCCATGGCCAGTTTTATAAGGGCATTGATTACCTAGTAGTTGAGTGCCCTTAATCCGACAACTACTGCTCGCCGACACTTAGAACCGTGAAACAACCAATCAGCTGAAAGATTAAGTAAAATGAGAAGTGAGGTGAAGCGGAGGGACAGGAAATTCGGGGATGTAACTATCCTTAGCAGCTTTCACCTAGGGACCTGGGGAAACCCCCGAAAAAACTCTTGGGTCGGGAAGTTCAGCCATAGGAATCAAACCCATGACCTCCCGAATACGAGCCTCACACTTACCGTGGAACCATCTCGCTCGGTAATGTTCAGTGTAGGCCCATGCTGATCGACATTTTATCAAATATTGCCTGTCTATGTGTTAATCTTAGTTGCTGCAATTTTGCAATAAAGCTAACAGGGTGGATGTTGCACTGCGTTCAGTTCCTATATTGCATCACAACAAAGGCACGTAACTTGCATTGCTTTTTCAGAAAAATGATATTTTAACCAAATAGGAAGCTGCACTGCAGTACGTCTTCACTTCATCTAGTTGCTGGACCACCATGTTAAACGAAGGTGAGACCTACTTGTTGAAAGAAATATTCAGTGAATATGAAACAGGATCAGTCGTTTTGAATTGGTAAACGTCCGAGCTAGACATTTGGAATACCAAGGCCTTCCACTGGAAAATAAATTCAAGAGTCAACGTTCCACAGGAGGCTTATTGGAAAAGTATTTGTTGAATAACAATGAACCATGATTGTTTTTTTTTTTTCGACATACTATGCAACAAAATGAGGCATACAGTTGGAAGAAACCACCGAAGTCTATTTCCCAAAATATTCTGTGGTTAAATTATAATTTTGCTCACATACCGCCCATAAAACAGCTGAAATTCTTGTGAAACTATGTTTCCGATTGTTGGGCATATTGTATTATACTTCACTCTATAGTTTTTTTTTTTTTGGGGGGGGGGCATCTATGGACATTGTTACTTAAAATGACTGCTAAAGATGAGTACTTTCAGTGCATATATAAATTTAACTTTTGGTATCTAGTTCTAGAAATAAAATTAAACTGTATGTAACCGCAGCTCTAAGAATGTTCCATTTAATGACTTAAGTACAGCCATGGAAAAATGATTGAGCGCATTAAGAGAGCAGTATATTTCTAAGTTTCACTTCGAGTTGCAGCTAGATTTACACAAGTCGACATTTCCAACCTGCAGCCTGAGTTTGATAATCTGTTCCATATGTTATCGTCTGTCGGACACACAAATAGGCAGTTTGCTACACCACCCATATCTTTATCAGGGACAAATACGAATGCAAGTGGTGATTCAAGACATATCCTATTTGTGTGTCCGTTAGATGATAACATATGGAGCAGACTATCAATAAACTTAGCTGCATTTTGGAAAATCGACTTGTGTAAACCACGCTGCAACATGACGTGGGACTTACAAATACTCTGCTCTCACAATGCGCTCAATAATTTTTTCCATGGCTGTACAAAGGAGAGGTTTTGGGCCTTTGTACAAAATTGGCAAAAATACAACTCTTATTTCCGAAGAAATGCAATGCATAGTCTGATACAGACAGGCACACATTCAAGAATATTTAATCAAAGCTGTTGATTTCGAACTGCCTGATAGTTTTAACATACCTGGTAGTTTGGTCTCAAAATTTACAACAGCAGGCAAATTAGTGATTTTCAACAAATTGAAATATAACTAAAGGTTCAATTTTCAACATTGTGTTTAAGTTAAAAATTGACAAGATATTAATACAATTTATAGCTAAACACAAAAGTGGTGGGCGAGAAGAATATTGTAACAAAACAACAAAATGCAAGTCCTGTTAGTTTTCTATCACTCTATTGTCCTCTAAAGTTTTATTACAAATACACATTCTTCTCGTTGTTATTACAGTCTGCAGTCTTCCATGTTATCACAACAGCTCATAACTGTTCTTCTCATAACTTGGCTCTGTCTTTTCAGAGTCGTTCTTCATTTTCTGTCATACACTTACTACGAAGTCTCGACGCTCGTGCATCTTCTTACGGCGAACCACACGACATACACACACGCACGCACACACATACATACATACATACACACACACACACACACACACACACACACACACACACACACACACACACACACACACACACACACACACACACACACTCTCTCTCATGCACTCACTGACACACTGACCGACTCATTCCCGTAGCTCTACTCTAACAACTAAAAGCTGACTGTACACTGACTAACTGAAAACTCACTAAAGACTGACTGACTGACTGATTGACTGATTGACTGACTGACTGACTGACTGACTGACTGATTGACTGACTGACTGACTGACTGATTGACTGACTGACTGACTGACTGACTGACTGACTGACTGACTGACTGACTGACTGACTGACTGACTGACTGACTGACTGACTGACTGACTGACTGCTGCTGTCTCGGGTCCTTTTATACTGTGGATGACATCACACGACCTTTCTAGGAACTCTTCAAACACGCGCGCCGCGAAGACTCAGCTAGAAGCTTCGGGAAGGTGTTGGACAAATTCCTTTGTTTCTGCTGCCCATTGTTTACGGTCACACGTACACACAGCAGGCACGCGCGGCAGCCTGGCCTTGTCCCTTTGTTTGCTCGCCACCCATTGTTGCTTGTCAGGTGCACACATGCCTTTTTTTTTCTCGCCGGCCCGACATGCGGCGTGAAGCAGTCCGGACCCCATCCGTCCATTGTTGTTTTGTCGCTGTCCAATATCAAAATGTCCAGTTTCTGCTGAGCGGGTTCTAAAAGTGAACTTTGGTAATGCAGTAAACTAGCCAGAGACAAGGGGAATTTAGTGGCGGGGATTCTGCCATTGAGTGCTAATCCAAAGTGGTATTTGATTTTTGTCGAAATATGATAAAACGCGACAAACGGTTGAAACTTGAAATTTTATCCTGAACTCTAGAAGTGTTTGACAGGGACAGGTTGCTTTAATGAATTTTAATTTCTTTTCATCATTTACACTGTATTTACATATTACATCACATATAATCACATTAACCTTGCTTTGCAATTTATTTTATTCGCTTTCTATGTTATGCAGTAAGAAGAAAGTTCTAGTTTATGTCTTTAACAGAGTGCAGACGAAGAACTAAATTCATATGACACCTTATTTGGTGAGAGATGTTTTGCCCTGATAATTGTTAAGGCAGAAAGTTGTTCTTAAATAAGTATGTTGAGCCAGCTGCTTTCGGCTGAAGACGAGGAAATGTATTGCTTTGAATGTATAAAATACAACAAATGGAGGTTGTTATGAAGTCTAAATCTCCCCTTAATAAAGCATTCTGGCGATACTTTTATTTTCAATTACACTTGATGTCTTCTGCACGGTATCACATTCATGATGTCAGTAGTCAATAATATCTGTCTGACGCGGTATACCGGGTACAAGGTACTGCTTCGGCCATACTTTAACCAGGCATTCCATATGATGAGTGTAACAAATATATCACGTGGCGTTACTGAAAGTGAGGGGGGACGGAAGGGCAGGCGACAAATTCATGCGCCAGGTATAAGCATTGTTGGGAGCGGTGGCAGTTTTAGCTCTCATTTATGACAGGGGGATCATTAGTTTTATTTCAACCCGGTAATCAACAAAAGAACGCAAGTGTTTTAGAACAAAGAAGAGGAAGACTTTTATTTATGTCTATTAGAAGTAATCACTATTATTTTAGCTTGTAATGGATGACAATAATAATGTGCTCTTTATGCCCGCATTGTTTTAACCTTAAAATACATGGGTTCGATTGCTTCATTTTCCTGCATCGTTGACTTTGGAAAACTGAATGTTCATCATTATTTGAAGGAATACATTATTTCAGTAATATTCACACCTGTGGTGCAGAACATTTCGATTCGTGTGGATTTGCCGAGAAAATGACCGCCTGAGCGGTACAGCAAATTCACTGGGCTATTTTTTCATTTACATCTCAGGGCAGTGCTTGTCTTGAAGCACACGCCGGTGGGGTACAACAGAGGCCACTGGCATGTGATGTACGAGGACCAATCCCATCAACTCAGCGTTGCCATTTACATCGCCGAAAAAATGAAGATTTTTTACAAAACGATTAAACATACCGGAAGTGCCGTGGCCGAGCGGTTAGACCGTTCGCTTATCACCAAGGCAGCCCGGGTTCCATCCCACGGACCTGCATTTGGTATTTGTGGCGGACGAAGCGCCGTCTGGTGGGCTTTCTCCTGGTTCTCCAGTTTCCCCCGACTCATTCCATCATCTGCTGCATAATCACCTTGCCAATAATTCATTTGACCTGCAGTTCATGTCACCGTGTTTCTCACTCTCATTACTGGTCCTGGGGTGACTATTCGCCTGCCCGGTCCATAGGTTCGTCTGCTCCCCAACAGGCAACTGACCCTAGGCACAGGCTTGTAAGTCCTCCGTACAGGGAGGCTAATCAGATGAAGAAGAAGAAGAAGAAGAAGAAGATTAAACCTACCGAAACCAAACTTAGTGTTTTATATTTTTTTACACCTGCATCTAATAGCCAGGTTTTTCCAGCCTATATATGGCGTTAGTCTTCACATCCTGCGCATTGGTATGTAGGCAACACATCATTTTACACGTGCTGTGATATGCAGACGCTCACACCGCATTGGTTAACCCGTCCGACTAAGGCTACGATGGTCTTTGTTGTTAACTGCTCTGCTAGCGCAATGGCTGACATGCTGGAAAGCGATAATGAGGTTACGGAGTTCAAATTACGCTTCTCAATATTTGCATTTTTTATTCATTTTTGCTTATGCTTCGAGAGCGTTCTATAAAAGTTTGTTTTCTTTCCGAATACATAAACCATTCCAGACATTCGTAATTCGATTTGCCTAGACGTAAACACGAGGTTCCAGGCGCTCGTACTCACTGTGGAACAATATTTTCGAATAGGGAGTATCTGGTCATGTTGTTAATATTCGGGGCGGCGCTACAGAATGCAACAGAGGCACAACGTCTATATCAACAAAGTATCCCAGAGCGGAATAGCTACAGATTTGCACAGGGTTTTCGAACCGGCTTCTCGAACCTGGAACAGTACATAAGACACCACTACCACCCAGGGGCGCCTCCGGGGGTAATGCCCCCGTGCCATGGCACTACCTTAATAAAACGAAAAAAATATGTAGTTTAAGTTATTTGTTTACTCCAAGGTTACATCGAGAATGCAAGCATTAGCCTTTTTCTTCTTTTATTTATTTTAGGTCGCATGAACATCTTAGGTCATGAGCGACTATGTTAATACAGAAAAGATTACAGTTTCTTATTACAAGATTCACAACGACAATGTCAATTTAGTGGCACGTATGAATTTGATAGTATTAAAACAGCTGTAGAGTCCTTCAGTGCTTCCTGTCGTTGTGTACGAACCTTGTACTTTTGCCTGTTAGGTTCTAAATGTTTGCATTCAAATATATGTTTTATTGTAAATGTTACTTTGCAGTAGTTACACATAGTAGCTTGACTTTTGGTTATGAGGTGCTCGTGTGTTAATTTCGAATGGCCAATTCTTAATCGTGTATAAATTATCTGGTCCTTTCTGTCCTTCAGGTGGATTTGGTTATTGTTGAAAATTGAGGTCCTGATTTCTGAAATCTTATTGGCCCAGTTCTTTAACCATTCAGTGTTCCACAAATTCTTGTTTAAACTGCTGAGATGGGTTTTAAGATCCGTATGAGAGACTGATTTTTCCTGGTGATCCAGGAGTGTTGTTGCTTCCTTGGCTGATTTATCGGCTTGTTCATTACTAGGAACTCCAATATGTGATGGCATCCACATAATGATAACCTGTTTGTTGACATGACCTTCATTATGGAGCTGCTTAATTTCTTTAGTTATCGGTTCTTTGTTTGTATGACTTAAATGCTTTCAGTTGCACTTCGTGAGTCTGTACAAATTAGGAATTTTAGTTCATTGGAATTTTGTATTATTTCTACAGCCTTTCTGATTGCGAAAGTCTCACAAAAGAAGATTGAGCAGATATCATGTAGCCTGTATTTGATTACGTTGTCATTGTATGCGACTCACATCCTGAACCACTTGCCGAACGAGACCCCTCAGTGTAAAATTTGTTAAAGTATTCGAGTCTATTCAATGTTTCATTAAAGAGAGCTTTGTATACATATGCGTTAGTTTCTCTTTTTTAGTTATCCATCAGGGTCTTATCTATTTGTTGACGAGCTATTTGCCATGGCGGTTCATTTGGAGTAGTACGTGGAATTGTTTTAGGAGACGCACGTTGATTTCTTTCAAGTAATTACTTAGACGATGGTAGAAAGGTTTTGGATACGTTTTTCTTCTCATATAACTATCAAAAAGTTGATTGGAGAAAACATTTTTATACACAGGATTTTCTGGTGTATGTGAAATTTTGCAGCATAATTATACGTAAGCTTTCGTCTTCTAACATGCAATGGTTCTTGGTTGCTTTCCGCCGCGATACTAAAAACTGGACTGGTTCTATAAGCTCCAATAGCAATCCTCAAACCTGATATATAAACAGGATTTAACGAGTTAAGAAGATTATTCTGGGCTGAATCGTCTAACTCCATAGTCTAACTTCGATCGAATTAAAGCATTATGTATGGACATAATTACAGAGTTGTCAGCCCCCAGTTATTACTAGACAGAGCCTGTATTACATTGAGTTTCCGTTGGCATTCTGCCCTAGCTCCATTGATATGTGGTTTCCATGTTATTCGTTTATCAAATGTCACTCCCAATATTTGTAATATAGAAATATTTTCTAACAGTTCAGATCCTAGAGATAATGACATCGAATCCTTCATTTTTCTTGACTTGCAGAATACAATATAGTTAGATTTAGATGCAGAAATTTTAGAACCAGATCTGAGTCTATGACTGGATATTTGTAAGTTGAGTTTGTAGTATTTGTTGTGTTGTGATTGTTTCTTTTCCTTTACACAATATTGTGATGTCATCGGGGAATATGTGTAGTTTAGCTGACTTAAGAACTACTTCATTCACTTCATTTATGGCAACAAGAATGAGATTAACGCTTAAGACTGATCCTTGTGGTATTCCTTCTGTAGCTCAAATAAATTCGATAACTGATTATTGAATTTTACCTGAATTGATCTATTAGAGAGGAAATTTGCAATGATTTGTAATATCTGTTCGTTAACTCCAAATGTGAAATAACAGTTTAAGACTCTCTCCGTCCATACCATATCGTAGGCATTTTGTAAATCAAGGCTCATTGCGACCAGATGTTCGTCGGTTATGAATGCATCACAAACTTCACTTTATATGTTGCTTAGTTGGCCATTTGTCGATCTTAGGTGTCGAAACCCACTTTGATATGGTGAAATGTAATGCATGAAATCTAAGTACCATAATATTAGTTTATTTATTACTTTTTCTATAAGTTTACATAATGTGCAGGTAATAGAGATAGGTCGGCAATTCTTTGGATTCATGCTGTCTTTGTTTGGCCTAGAAATTGGGATAACAGTTGCTACTTTCTATATTTTTGGAAATTCTCCAGATACTAAGATTTTGTTAAACAGTTTCGTAATATGTAACGGCAATGGTTGGGAGTTTCTTCAGAAAAATATTGTATATACCTTCTAGGACCAGGGCTTGTTCTTGGTATTTGAACGAACCTGGGGGACCTCTATGGTTTCTATTGGACAGTTTAATGATGGGTTAGATTGCACATTGGAAAGCAAAATGTGTTCAGTGGTTATATCAGTAGAATGTTTGTATCTTATAAATTCAGGAAGACAATTTGCATTACTGGAATTTATAGAAAATGTTGATGCTAGGCTATGCTGTTATTGTTCAGATACAGCAAAGAAGGGGATACATTTCGTTTTCCTAGTCCATTAATTGTTCTAATTTTATTCCAAGTTTCCGATGTTGAGGTTCCGGTAGATAGCGTTGAAATGTACGATTTCATCCAAGACGCAGATCAGTTGTCCTTGAACGTTCTGCGCATTTTTGCTCTACATCTTTTATATTCTTGTTTATTCTGATCAGTACGGTGTCGTTTCCAGTGTGACAATTACTTTTTTATAAGCCTTGTGTGCTAAACGGCATTCATCATTCCACTAAGGAACTTGCTACTTTCTCTACTGGTAAGTAGAAGGAAGTATTGTATTCCACCCAAAAATTCGATGTCGAGATTTCACCGGAAATATATGTTTTGAGACCCCCTGAATAAAAAAAAGCATTTTTAGAAAAAGGTCCGTCTGTGTGTGTGTGTGCGTGTGTGTGTGTGTGTGTGAGAGAGAGAGAGGGAGAGAGAGTCTGTGCGTCTGTCAGTCTGTGGACAGCATAACTAAGAAACGAAAAGTCGGTTAAAAACCAAAGTTGGTATTTAAGTTTAATGTCTTTCAAGGATGTGACACGAAGATTTTGAAGAAAATAGCCCCACCCTAAACTACCCTTTACATGGAAAATTTTTCGAAAATTTTGATTTTCTTGAAAATGGCTCTAACGATTTTGATTAAAATGTCATATGTTTCAGATATTTGTATGACAAATGAAATGTATATTCTGAATTTTCTGGCTATAGCCTATGTAGTCATGTTTACTCTGGATGACTTTTGAATAACTCGTAAACCGTAAGAGATAGACAAAATATTACTATACAAAAAATGTAGGTCTTGCTAAAACACATAATTTCTGTCCGAATAAATTTGTTTTTAGAGTGAACCATTTCGGAGATAATCCTTGTTATTTGTGTCAGTTTCGGAAAACTTAAAACTTTCGTGAAATGGAACATCGTTGTTCATTTTTTACATGCTAAGCGTGCAAGGAGAACGGGATCTCAAAGCTTTCAAATATTTCACTATCGCTCAAAGCCTACTGTATTCTAATATTCCTCTTACATCTACACGGAAATAAGCAATAAGATAATTTGTACAGATGTTTATCTCAACGAACACAAAGAAGATATAGTAATAAGAGCTTGTAAGAATAGATAGTACAAGAGTAGAGAAAGTCATGTGATCAGATTTTGTTTTTTCTTGGTTTTCCTGTAGTTTTAGAAATGGATTGTTTTGTTGCATCAAGTATTAGTGTAGTAAAATTGAAAATTTTCTGATCAATAGATCCTGGGATACAACTTTCTGACTTAAAATAAATTAATTGCGCTGATATAATATTTTGATAATATTCAAAGTTGGCGAGATCAAATTTCTATATTGTGTGTATGTTAATGCAGGTGTGTGTATATTATTATATTGATGCTGAATGACAATTTATTGAGAAATGATCACTTCCAAAACCTTCCCCTGAAACAAACCATTCAAATTTGTGCGCTTCAGCTGAATTACAAAAGGGTAAATCAACTGCACTTAATGTCTTAGAGGTGTTATTAAGATGAGTTGGGTGTCCTGTGTTTAACAGTACTATATTTTGTAAATCAATAAGATCCTCTATTATTTTGCCTCGTGTATCTAATTTATGAGTCCCACGTGAAGCTATGACTGTTGAAATCTCATACAAGGAGAAATGGCTTAGGTAATCCATCAGTTAAGGATAACATTTCATGGATAGAATTAGGAAGATATATGTTACAAACTGTCAGTGCTCCTTAAAAAAGGTATTTTTGTTGCAATCAATTGAAATTGAAACTTTACGTTTAGGATTAATTTTTTGGTACTACATTTGTTATTAATATAAGTAGCTACACCTTCACTTGCGTGTTCTGTTGAGGTTCTTATGTTTACATAAACTGAGTAGTCTTTGATGGAAGCTTCATAATTTCCTTTAAAGTTGGTTTCTTGTAAACATATTATATCGGGTGTAAGTCTTGTACAAAGTAGTTGAAGCGACTCTTTTTGCGGCCTAAAACCATTTATGTTCCGCTGAACTATTGTACTAGATGAGTATATAGTGCAAAAATGATTAATCACTGCCGTCCGTTTGCGTACTACGGAGGTCAGCATCTTCAGTATACGTCTGCAGCTTCTTTTAGGGTTGAAAAACGTCGTTTCATGCCCTTGTCTTTTAATACGTAATAACGCGTTTTCAGGAAATCAACCAGGGGCTGAACATCTGTATTTGCTAAATATTCCTGCACAACAGCTACAGGATTAGAGCCACCTTTAGTCCCTTCCAGAAGGCTTTTTAGCTGTATATAGTTTAATGGGTAGCTGTTTTGAGGGTCGGACAAACTGCCTTTTAGAGGGGCAAGTTGAGGATCTAGATCCTTGTTGTTCGATCGTTTGGGTGTAGGATCTGTTTTGGGCTTTGCTTGTTCCGGATTTTTATGGCTTACAAATGCAGGACTTTCAACTGTTTCTGTTATTGTCTGATTTTCCTGTAATAGATAATTTATACTGGTCATGGTTTTACTTGAAGTGGATAGTGGGCGTTTCGTTGGTTTCGGCGCGGGTGTAGCCACCGTCTCTGAATTAATTGTCTTTAACGGTGGGAATTCAGGAGCAGATGAATTGTGATCAGGTTTCAAGGTTACAGCAGTTTCTCTTTTTGACTCATGGTATTGTTCGTCTTGTACCACATGACCTGGCTGCTTGCATATGAAACGCGAGAGTGGTTCTGTTGAGAGGTATGTCCAGTAAGTCGTACCATCATACTTGACTCGCATGGATTCTGGGATTTTTTCTAGGCCATCTGGGTGCACATAAACTTGTCTACGAAAACTAAGAATATGGGCAAACCCTGGTTCTGATATACCCGCTCTGAGGAACGTTATGGTCGATCCCAAATGAATGTTTAGACTCTGCTATTCATACTTCAATGCACGGCGAGGAATTACGGGACAAACATTTGATATTATTATTCTGTGGAATTTTGTTAACAAAGGCCGGATTCCTATAGATATGTCTGCAATGCTTACCCTGGTTTTGTTATCAACTTGTTGCTGCACTAATTCCTTGTTTGCTAGGTGTATGCAGATGCGATTCTGGACACAAAACGAATATTTGTAGGTTTAATTAGCTTACCAATAGCGTACGGATATTCCTTTAGGGTGAGTCCATCTACAGAATCCAGAACCATGGCTTGCTCTTTCGTAGGAAAGATGTTTTCCTGTGTGGCACTGACATAGCTTCTAGATGGCTCGGTTGAATGCGTTTTCTAAATGTTGGCCCCTTGATCAGAGGTCATTTTGATAGAACAATTGGTTTTCTTGCTTTACTTCAGCAGGTTATGTAAGCAGGGCCTTAGACTCCTGACTCGTATTTGACGTAAGTAGTTGCTTTCAAATAAGTAACTGCAATGAAAGTCACTTATAGTGATACATGTATTGAACGCACTATCTTACACGCAATTTTAGCTGTTAATTGCTTAATAACTCAGTAAAATAAATCGAGAAATGCGCTGAACTTGTTCACTGAAAAACAATTGACGGCCGAAAATGAAGCATTAATCATTTACTCTTAAAGGCACAATGAAATGGCTTGTCTTACAATGGAAAACTATAGTAGCTAAAGGAAGCGACAGTGAGTTATAAGTTTGTTACCTTATTATCTTACTATTCTATGAATCCGTGCCACTTCATATCTGGCTCGGATTTACAGTGTTCTGGACGTCAAGTCTGGGCGCTGGCGGGGTTTGCAGGTGAAGGGGATTGGCTCACATTCGTGCCAGTTAGTAACTGTCACGGTTACCGTTGGCAGCACATGCAAATTACTTGTACTAACTTTATCACACACTTAGGGCCGGTTTCACCAACAACAGTAATTGTTCCTGTTATTCCCGTTTATGTTATCCCAGGTATACGTCTTTACGGACGTAACACACGAAGCACGTTTCACCACGAGGTTATAAACCCAGGTAATACAATCTTAGACTAGGCGTGCGCCTGCTATACGAACCAACAATTTCTCATACATAACAAGCGAGAATCGCAATCCGCCGTTTCCGGTTTGTCCTACTTCCGCCTCATTTCGAAACGAGAAACAGCAGTGTGTGTTGTCTAGAAAGCATGGCTGAAATCGCGAAAAGGAAAAAGAGCCCAAATATGACGGCAGCAGAGAAGATGAGTTTCGTAGAACTAATCCGAAATCATTTTCATGTTATTGAAAATAAAAAACCGATGGTGTTACCACACACAAGAAGAAGGAGGAATGGAAGAAAATAGCCTCCGAATTCAATTCGCTGGGTTTAGGGGTTAATAGAGATCCTAATAATTTACGCTGCACGTGGGACAACATAAAAAAGGCGGCAAGAAAGGCAGCGTCGGAAGAACGGCTCCAAAGGATTACGACAGGTAAGAGAATATTCTTTTTGTGATATTTCATAGATTCATGGTGTATATGTTATACCAAACTTTTGCAACTTGGGATAATGTAGCTTATTGAACAAAACACTTCCAATAGATCGTAATTATTATTTATTTATGCCAACAAGCTTACTGCTGGCTAGTGCATTGAATTTTTCAGTCCTGATTCCACCTGTAAACTTTCAATAGATTTTTCTGCACTTTTAATACTATATTGCACCGTTTATTACACAAGTAACTGGCCCATAGGTAATGTATTTCTGTAAAATGTACATAGCCGGCCAATGTACATTATCCGCAAGCTGAAAAAATTTTCAAATAGACATGCACCAACCAAACACACAGGGGAGCACATGTAGTTTTCAATGTAATTTGTAAAGTAGTGGAATTATATTTTGTTAATAACATCCTTTGAATCTTTCTTCACTGCACTTTAAGCTGCTGTAGTATGAGCTCTGTTTCATTTTGAGAATAAAGATTGTTAAGGCTTGCCCTCAAGTTCTGGTATAGCCAATAAATGAACTGGCAGCACAGGGTTTTTTCCTGTTTGCGTTATTGGCACTCACTGCTATCATAGGATGAAGCGGAGGTAACTGTGCAACATCTTTAAAATAACTTCAAGCTTTACTTATCAACTTTATGAAAGGAGGTACTGAACCTGGTCCCTGTTGCTGTTAAGAAACTATTCATCACTCAACGCAGTTCGCATTGAGAAATGCTATCAATTTTCTGGAGATTATTTTGCTTTAATTCATCCATCATGTGCGATTTATCTTGTGCACTTCATGTTCTAATTTACCCGAGAGATAGAAATCGCTTTCAATTGCTCTCATCGAAATATTGACCCGATCAACTGTATTAGAGTCCTGTTAAAAATCACGTTGCCTATGATTTTGGTTATTTAGCAAAAGCTATGCAGTATAACAACGTGCGTTTAAATAAATAAAAAAAAAAAAAAAAAAAAAAAAAAAAAAAAAAAAAAAAACCCTCATCCCAGTTTCTTGGACTGAATATTTCCTATGGCCTGAAATTTATTATGAAGTGTATAGATTGTTGTAATGTGGAACTTTTACACCCAGAAAACTTTTTGCAAGTTGTACTTTAATTTAACGAGCTTAGTTAGCACAGAATCGGAAATCATACATGCAAATCATAAATACATACTGCTACGCTTATACAAGCCATAATATACTTTGTGACTATGGGACAAAATAATAAATAAGTGAGCAATACCATGATCATTGTCAAGTCATACTGTAGAGCCTGAGCAGAGCAGAGCCGCAACAGTAGCGTGACTTTGATGACAGTAGCAGTGCAGAATAATGTGTCACCTTGCCGAGTGAAAAAACATTGTACAGCTGGTTCTTAGTTCATTGGCTATCTCATGTGTGTAATGGAAATATTATGGAAAATTAAATCACTGCTTTATACTGTTTATGGTTCTGCAAATTGAGCAGATTGTAAATTCTGTAATGTATGTTTCAGGTGGAGGGCCACAGAAAAAAATGAAAACCGACGAAGTGCTGGATACAGTACTAAGCATGCTGCGCGAGGTCGTTGGGGGGCCTACACAACCCATACGATGGTGATAGCGAGGTCACCATTGGGGAGGTGCAGGTGTCAGCAATGGCTCAACCACATGGAGCACCAGCAGAGGAAACAGAGGAAGCAGAGGAAACAGAGGAAGCAGAGGAAACAGACTGGAGTCAATACAGTGTCTCCATGTTGAGAACCCCAGTACATCCAGCACTGACAAATTATGATGAGCTGCTTGATATAACTGAGGCTCCTTGCACACCCAGTGCTGCTCCCAGCTCCAGTGCCGCTCCCACCCCCAGTGCCGCTCCCACACCTGTGGCTCATGGCACATTTACTCCGGCTGCAACAAGCTGATCTGGACGAAGGAGACCTTCCTTAGGGAGGCAACAGAATGGCTTGGAGCAGCTTTACCAAGCCAAAAGAGAGGCAGTGGTCGCTGCTCAAAGGGAAGCCACGGAGGAGCATCTGTGGAGGCAGGAAGAACATTTGTGGAAGCGGGAGCTCCACAAATCATTGCTTCAGCAGGAGCAGCTTAAACAAGAGCTGTTAAAGGATCAGTTGAAACGCCAAAGAAGTGAATGATACGTGTGTGTGCCTAATGCTCAGATTTTGACAATAAAATCATTCTTCTTCTTGCTTCCCAATATTTAGAGATTAGATCTTGTTGCTTTTGGAGAATTTCACATACAATGAGGTGATCCATGTTCATTTTTCCACATAAACAGCACTGTGGGGAAGTCATTAATCCAATCTTGAACAAATTGCATCAATTTCACCATCAAAATTATGAATATGTAAGATATGTAAGTAAGAATATGTAAGAAGACCTTACAATAAAATGGAAAAATTGCAGAAGTTGTGCAGTTCAACTTTTTATTCTTTGCATGTTGTCAACTTACACATAGCATGGCAGTGTGCAATGCTAGATGACTTAAAAAGTCAAGTACTTCCTTAAGTAGGGGAAGGTAACTTCAACCCTTTAAAAAGTGGGTAAAAATAAATTAAAGCACGTTTGATTAGAATTTTTTTATTCAACTACAATAATATATGACAAAAACCTTATAAATGTGGTGAATTTAGTTACATATAACACCATTTTAATGCTAAACCAATCCAGTTCACATACTTCCCAGAAGATGGCGGCCATCTAACTATTAAATATAGCCCCTCGCCATCTTGCCCACCCTGTCTTGCCCATCGCCCTCTACGTGATTTAACTTATCCTTTGCAAACCCTTAAACTATTTAAAATGGAATATCTGCATGTGTTCTTAAGTATATTTACAAACTGTATAGCATCTTCCCTTTCCGAGTTGTCAATTCTGTGGCAGGAAAATGTTCGGATGATATACCATGATGCAAAATGCTGCTTCAATTTGTCGGAAGTAAGGAAAAGAAAGAGGGAGCTATACATATTACAGATATCCACAAAATGTTTAGGATATTGAAACATGAATAGTTCTGTTTCAAAGTGCAAAACCTTAGGTGAACAAAATAATTATAATGCTGCCAGTGATATGCAAGTAAGCTTTATCAAAGAATGCATGTAACTCCAGTAGTTTCATCCAATGAACCGGTTCTGAAGGTAAGCTTCTTGACTGTCATTGTCGAATCAGACTGCAAAAAAGAAATAAACATTTTAGTACAATGCAATCAGATGCCCCCCCCCCCCCCCCAACTGTGGCAATGCCAATCATGCACAGCCAAAATGCCGTGCACCCATTATGTTTTAAATAAAGAACCCTATATCATAACATACATAATTGTATTCATAAAAAGTGTGCAGTAAAATAACTTAATAAATTTAATTGGAGAAGTTGAGTATAGGCTTTAGGCGTAATGGTGAGTTCTGCCCTTTCTTAAAGCACTTGTAAATTTCATTACGAATAACGCGGCAGTCAAAGTCGTCGATTTTCAAGAATTGTTTTTGCTTGCTTCCCGATTTCTGTGGAGTTTTCCAACCTCTCTTTAAAATTTTCTGAACAGTAGGTCTGCTTAATTTGAATATTTTTGCAATTTCTGAAATAGGTTCCTTGCTTAACTTTTTCTTGCACACATATTCATACACATTTTGAAGCAAAATCTGTGATTGCTTTGAAGTCGTGCAGCGGACTTCTTACACTTACTTCATGCACAACAGGGCATTTCACTGTGTTGCACTTGGGGTTAATTTGCATTCTAGCCTTCATTCATTGCAGAGCATGAGGAACAAGGTATTTAATGCGGTCTGGATGAAAATCACTTAGGTCAACGGATTCATTTGGTGCAGACGGTGAAACATCTTGCCATGGTCTCCACATTTTGTTATGAGGCAATATTTACCTACACTAAATTTAAATTTCAGTAACTAGAAACTGTACACTTTACGTAGAATTCAAGCAACTACTTAAGACTAAGGTTTTTTCTGCAGTAGATCAAGCTATTGGCTGGAAAGCCGACTTTCGCAGGAGCTATAAGTGCATTTACGGATCTCGGAAGTAGAAAATACTCAACTTCATCTCATATATTCAGACTCTTCCTCATTCTCCAATGATGCACTTACCACACATGTATCACAGTATACTATTGCATTTGTACACACAACTGAAGGATATAGCAAATTAAAATGTGTTATGTGGATTTCTACAGGGCTACAATCAGCTAAAATATTTTCTGCACCAGATTAAAGATGGTAACTATAACAAAAACCTCTGAAATTTCAGACTGCCAATATAAATTCTAGCTCACCTTCTAAAATAGTTCTCTATAAGCACGTGTCGAACACCATCATGACGCCCTCTAGCTGGCTGAGCTGCAGGCTCCATTTCTCCCTCAGCAAGCAATGCTTCCCATGGTACCGGCAGTTGTAGCTGTGGATCACCTGGGGGCATTTGTTCCCCAACGTGCCTTAAAATATTGTGGAGTACAGCTGTTGCTGTGATAATTGGAAATATATTTTCCAGCTTCAGGTTCATTCCCAGTGCAAGGACAGGGAATCTCCTTTTCCAGCAACCAAAAAGTCTCTCCACTACATTTCTGGAGCGGATTTGTGCTTCATTATAAAGGTTTTCCTGCGGAGACTGTGTTACATTTAGGGGAGTCATGATGTATGACCTGCAGGGATATCCTGCATCCGCCAACAGCACAGAATTCCCATATGCACCCTGTTCAAAATGTGCTCTTTGTGTACAGTTATTAAAAATGGTACTGTCATGTGTGCTGCCAGGCCACCGTGCTACAATATCTGCAAATTCCATGTTGGCTGTGCAGATGACCTGGACATTCAAAGAAAAGTAGCCTTTTCTATTACGATACCATTCGGCATCATCACCTCCTTTAAAGAAAAGAAAAATCAATAAAAAGATTAAAATGCAGTCAACCTTTTTTCGCGCAAAGCCAAAGAGATGCCTCAGCCAAATTAAATGCTATCTTCAAAATGTAATGCAATGTATAAGCTTCTGCCCTTTCATCTTATTAAAAACAAAACAGAGCTAGATTAAACAGAAAAATGGGTCGATTAACAACACTAAACAACACTCATGTTTTAAATCACCTAGAACATGTTTCAGAGGCCAGTTTTCTCCATTATCAACTGAACTTGTCTGTAGACGTTGGTCCTTCTGTAGACTGCTCTGGTGGTGATTTAAGAACTTTTAAAATTTGTCCTTCTATATTCAATTGAATATTCATATTGAAAACTCTTGTCTTTATTATCCCAGATGTTCCAGGAAATTTAAAAAAGTGAGTGTTCTTTAATGGATTCATTTTTCTATTTTAACGTGATTCCAACAACACTGTCATCAATTTCCAGGCTTTAAATTTTATACCATATAAACATATTAGTCTTGAGCTTCTTCAACACCAGTCTTATAGAACGTTGAACTACTATGGTTTAGGTAAACAGGGAGAACACCCTTTTCCGGCTCACACATACAGTTTCTAATGCAATACTGGCCTATACTACCTGACAAATTGCTTTTATTCATAATAAACCTGTACATGAACCTTAAATTTAGTATTATAAACAAAACTAGTAACTTATGTTATAGTTGGAAAAAAGTATCAGCATTACTGAATAGAGATATGCAGCATGCTTTAAGTTTGTAAAAATTTGATGAGATCATATGTATGTTTGTACCCCAAAGTGCTGTCTTAATTTCAAGGTTTGTTCTTCCTGTTTGCAGCTAAACCTACTCTACAAGGAATATTAATATCTTTGCAGATGATGTATATGTTTTCTGTAGCTAAATTCATGTACGCAGTAAATGCATAAATTGTTCTGAGGAGGTAATACTTTCTGCCGGGGTGCTCTCCCCCCCCCCCCCAAGAACATCTATTTAAAAACTAGGAGTTTTCATCTGGCATGTTCATAGTCCATACAAATACAGTAGTATAAAATGCATACAAAGTTCTGAAACTTACCAGTTTCATTTTTATACGTGTGCAATCCAATGCGCCTATTGCCTTTGGAAATCTTGCAATTTCGTAAAATTGCAACTGACGCTGTTGGATGCTTTCTGCATCGGTGGGCATTTGTATGTGGTCTGTGCGAAGTTTAGCTAATGCACAGCTGACTGCACAATTCTGTGAGCTGTGGATTTGCTCACACCACCATAATCTGCAATGGCTAGCTGCCCACTACCAGTGGCATAATATCTCAGTGTCATCAGCAACTGGTTCACTGGAGACACAGCTGCATTTCTGCAAAGCAGACATTCAGTACTTTAATTTTCTTATCCTGTTTTTATGTATATCAGGTGTCAATTGAATATTCGTTGTTTAAAATACTGCAAGGGCATTAACATATATTAGGGCAATTCTGCATCACCACCTTTATTTCTGTTTATATGAATACCTACAAAAAAGATATATATATATACTGCATTACTTTTTTGCCAACACGTTCATGTGGCGCTTGGGAAAGGGAGAGAAAGATGTCCTATATGTTACTCAGGCAAAATATAATAGTTCATTTTTGTCAACTTTTGTCATTTTGCGGTTATAGTAATGTCAGATATGCGCTTTCTACATCTGTTCAAATAAAGTGGTAACTTTAGGGTTGGATTTCCAGCCTATCATTGTGACTAATTAATGAAACCTTTATGGAAAATATGATTACAATTTCAATAATACGAAATTATTACTACACGAAATTACGATTCTTTTCCCTTGGGTTATTTCATAAAGGCAACGGCGATGTTTGCTACAGACTGCAGGCGGAAACATAAGTGTGATCATATATTATTGTATGAAAAATACTGCCAGGAATTAAACACATAGATATATACAAACATTCTGGAGCATAATAGCAGTGAAACTCGTTGCTGCGCCATTTTCTTTACTGATTACCACCGTTTTGAACCCGTAAACGGTGAAGAAGTGGCCGGTAATCCTTTAACCGGCGTAAAAAGCCTCGTAAACAGTTACATAGGTTAATATAAGCGCATGGTGAAACAGCAACTTTACCAAAACCGAGGTTTCTGATTTTTAACCCAGGTAAATAAAATTACTGTTGTTGGTGAAACCGGCCCTTAGCAGAATACGCTATATCGCGAAATAAGAAATAAGTCATCAATCACTACTACTGCGTAAAAGTAGAAAATCGCGTCTTATTACATAATTAATTTTCCGTTGTTTATACTTAAAATTATAAAAATAATTGTTTTCAATAAAGTTGGCCGCACTGCTAGAAATCCTGTACATTTGAAAGAGAGATGTGCTAGGCTATGATGTAGGAAGGGTAAACACGTGGTAAACACTGTTGGGTGCATAGGTGATTACATGTGCGGTTTGCTTTGTTTAAGTAAAATTAATAAAGTGAGTTCTTTATTAAGTAGCCCATTTTCCATATTATCGTTAGAAGGCAAGGTGAAAGTAAAATCCATGGGAAGACCTACTCCTGATGTGCATGTAAACACTGAACAAAAAAGTGGTAGAGTTAACCGTGTTAGAAAATTCATTAGTGACATTTATACGAAGAACAAATGAATCTGGGGATGTGAGGTGAAAAACGTTTTATTCTGCTTGCCATTCATTCTATTTGGTGGCGATAATAATTAGTCAAAGGAAGGTGTGGTGGATTTAGTTATGTTTAGGAAAAAATTAAGACCCACGAGAAATCCAAGTTGCATATGAACAATGTGATGAACCTAGCTGCAGCACAGATATCCGAGCCAAACTTGAGTCCCAGTAACAGCAAACCATCCTAAAGCATAACCAGCAAGTAGACAAACAGGTATGTGCTAAATTTAACAATCAATTGCATACGATTCTGTGGAAAGTTAGAATTAGCATTACGCGGACACTATGGGTCAGAGGACTCGAATAACAAAGGTGTATTCTGAGAATTAATCCTGTTCAGAGCTGAGCTGGATAGGGAATTAAAATTACACGTCTTGTGATCTTCCACTGCATTTAAGGGAACATCTAAAACCATACAGAATGGTATTTTAGAATACATGCTATAAGTATATCATGATGAGGCTAGTCAAGAAATAAACAAAACTCATTACGTCGGTGTCGTCGTCGTGCATTATAAAACAAACTATTTCGGGGAACTATTCTGGCACTACCAGTGCGTTCATGCTTCAGCCACCACTGCTACCACCCTGTCTGTAATCAATAGGCCTCAGATTTTTAGGTAAATACATGTTTTGTTTACGTGCTAATACGAACTTGAAAGTGGTTTTAATGTTCTGGACATTCACACTGGAGCAAATATTTTAATTTTTATTGCACATAGAGGCATATTTTCAGATTATTTTATGTAAATACATATTTTTGGATATTTACATAAATTACACAAAAATTGCATAAAGGAAACCTTTTTAAAATGATTTTCTTATATTTACACCAAGTCACATAAAAACAGCAGTAGAATTATTAACAGGTCGCCATCCGAATTCAATTCTCAATTACATAAGCAAGATGTCACAATGTGTTATTCATTATTGGAAGAAATGATATGTCAGCTACAATATCCCTTCAGTTGGGAGAAAATATAAACATCCTGCTTTCTCAAACTACATGAGCCCGCTAGGTAAGAACGGGGAATTCCTCCACTGCTATGCGCTTGGTTAAGCGTCACCTCATAGCCCGCTAGTCTATACACTGATACTTGCAGGTGGCCATTAAACTCTATTGCCATTAGTCATTTGTGAATCCGCAAAGTTTATACAAGTTTCTAGATGTTTTCTGGTGTTGGGAAGTAATATGTCGATAGTTTTGAGGTCACAGTGGATTAAATATGCCTTGGAGAGAAGCGGTTCAAGTAATTCAGAATGTCAAAAAAAGCTGAACGTTCTTTCTGATCCTGCAGCACAAAACTTAAAAAGAAAATGCAAGGACGTGTTTGAAAATAGTAGTGGATTTTACATAATATTAAACATTTCAAATGTGTTAGACGAGCAACATGAAAAAATTATTGTTGTGAGTGTGAGTGGCATTCCATGCTATAATTGTGCTAGACTTACTTCATGGGGCACAAAGTGGTCATTTTCGAAATTCAAGATACCTCTTCATGACAATCGTCAATTTTTGGGGATGGAAAATTCGAGGAAGCATGTGGTCGTATACTTAACTCTCTCTCTCTCTCTCTCTCTCTCTCTCTCTCTATATATATATATATATATATATATATATATATATATATATATATATATATATATATATATGTGTGTGTGTGTGTGTGTGTGTGTGTGTGTGTGTGTGTGTGTGTGTGTGTGTGTACACATTTTTTGTTATTTTGTTAACGTCTTTCAACGTAACGTTACATCGGACGGTGTGAGTGACTGAAATGGGTGAAAGAGCTTTAAGTTACCCGACATCCGTCTCCTCAGGATAAGGGAAAACTCCGGGATAAACCTTAT
The DNA here is from genome assembly GCA_030765045.1 of Tenodera sinensis. Taxonomy (NCBI): domain Eukaryota; kingdom Metazoa; phylum Arthropoda; class Insecta; order Mantodea; family Mantidae; genus Tenodera; species Tenodera sinensis. The sequence goes on along the minus strand of CM060964.1, from coordinate 141,183,491 downwards.
CCGGATAACTTACCCTAAGCGAGATTCGAACTCGCGACCTCTTGAACGTGAGGGAGACACGCTAACCATCACGCTACCGAGGCGGGCTGTAAAGCCCTTGATGATCCCTTCCAAGAATAATATGTGATGAGTACCATGTACATTTACATTAGCTCCAACCATTCAGATCTTAAAAAATATTGTATTTCTTTTGGTATATATTTTTGACTTTTCAGCGCATAAAAATAAATACTTCTCAAGCTTTTAGCACTTAAAAATCCGAGCCCTAGTGATCAAGCAATGTTGGATCGAGTGACTATCTCATTCATCATACTCATATCACAGGGACATTCACAGCGGCCGCGCCGTAGTCGAGTGGTTAGACCATTCGCTTCTCACCAAAACGGCCCGGGTTCGACCCCAGGTAACCGCATGTGGGATTTGTGGTGGACGAAGCGGCGCTGGGGTGGGTTTCCTCCGGGTTCTCCGGTTTCCCCCGCCAATTCATTCCACCGGTACTCCATCTTCATTCCATGTATCATCAGTGTCACCGCCTTCCGTGCCGTATGTAGTAAAAGTGGGCGTTAAACACTACAAAAAAAACAAAAAACAAAAAAAAACAAACAAACAAAAAAACATTCTCAGGCATTTCAATGTTAGCCAATCTTCCACGTGGAGAATACTACATATTGCAAAGCTCCATCCTTAATACCCTCAACTACCCCAGGAGCTGGAGAGTGGCATTCGCTAGGTGGATCATACTAAAACTGGTTCATTTTATTGGGAGGGGGGGGGGGGTCTTATTCATAGACGAAGCAGGATCCAAAATAGGGGCCAAGTAAACCAGAACAACATGCATTATTGGAACATTGTAAATCCACATTGGATACGAGAGGCGGCCTTTCAGGTTACAATGGGACTTTAAGGTTTGGGCTGTTATATTCGGCCACCATCCAATACCAACTCACTGGAGGTCTCTATGTTCACTTTCTACATCACGAGCTGCCTACTCCACTGTATAATGTATGAGCTGCCGTTGCAGAATCGAATAACTAAGTGGTACTAGCATGATGGGGCGCTAGCTCATTTGACCCATCGCGTAATGGGTTATCAGAATGTCACCTACCTAGGGCGATGATCGGGTAGCATGAACTGACAGGATAACCAGCACGCTTACCAGGTCAAAGCCCTTTAGAGTTCTTATGTGGCTACCTCAGGGCTTTAGTTGGGCCGGTACTCACCTGCACTCAGTACTGGTTGTTACAGGATTGCCCGAATAGAGTACCGGAAGTTCTAAAACCTACAAACGTATGGCGGTATGGACCGGTTCTTAAAATAACAATCCTTCAGTTGTTTAAAATTTTTACAAATTTACCGAATCGCTCACGTAATTCTTTGAAAATGATCTAATAGGATGCACCTAATATTGGCGAGACGATAATATTGCAGAAAGATATTTCTTTTTGCCGCACGTTACAAAGGACAAGAAAAAATACGCGCTTCAACAATAAGTTCATCTGACGTTAACGATTATCGTCCGCCAAACCAAGTTAAATGTTAATCGGTAAGAGTCAATGAAGTACCTTACTGCTTAGCACTGCAATAATAGAGTAGCTACTAAACAGGAATGAACATCCCTGTATTAGCTGGGCCCATGTTCATTCTTGTTTTGTAGCTCTTCTAATCTATGTCGTCTGTTAACGAGGTGCGTTGTATCTAGGATTAGATTACATTTGAAACAATCTAGATTGCAAAAGCGGTAGGTAGGTACTGTGACTTGCTAGGACTCAGATGTGATGTATGTGGTCATGAAATAAGAAGAAAAACGAGTTTACTAAAGTGGTTAAAACAAGATAAATGTGGTGAAACCGGTGGAGGTGAAAGTAATATTGCCCAAATTTTGAATAAAGAAGTGATAGTGAAGAAAGTGAATTGAAAAGACCCGCCGTAGTGGAAAGTGCAGTAAGTACCTCTGAAAGATCTGCAGTAAATTGTGTAACGCAGTGATGTCCAACCTTCTTATGTGCTCGGGCTCATTTAACTCATATCTAGGGAGGCGTGGGTGCCATCACTTACATCGTTAGGACAAGTACCCTTTTTTTAAGATGAAAAGAGTTAGGGAAATAATATTACAGCCTTAGGTGAACAAAAACATACTTCATGAGTGTGTGCTGGGAAGATGTTCGCAAGGAAATAGTTTTGACTTGGAATTTGAATTAATGTTACAAATCGTCGGAGTAAGCATTTGCTTATGAAGGACACCTGAAAAATACATGGCTGCGTTGGACAGCGTTGGCGCAACAATGACACCGCCCTTTTGCCTCCTTGTTGGACCTCAGATCAGTGGAATTATTTTAGCACTGAGAATCCATGGATAACTATTAATAAAAGTAACTTAGGATGTAAGATATGTTCATAAGTAACAAGCTTCAGGGGCTTCACAGTACGTAGCAATGGGTGCAGGGAAAAATAAATTGCTGTGGAAGTGATAAAGAAGCTCAACAACAGAGTTAGAGAAGAAAAATCGTGAACACAAATTAAGCAAATCATACCTATCTACGTCAGAAATAGTAGAATTAAGCAAAAGGCAATACTTAGAACAAGGGATTACGACAATGCAAAAAGAAGTTGACGCAACTGCTTGCGTTTTTAGAATAGCTTACAAAATAGCAAAACATCAGAGACCTTACACTGATATGCCTGTTGATATAGATCTATAATCTCTCAACGGGCTGAATATGGGAAGAATCCTTCACACAAATTTCTCTTGCACTAATATCACATCTCATATATCTAAAAGTATGCGTGAAGGGACTCTAGAACATATTGTAGAAAACAAACGAAACAAATGATTTGAAGCTTTCACGGCTTTAAATTAAATTATTTGTTGTTTAACTACACTGTCAACTGCCAGTATCACATCAGCGTCGCCGGTGTGCCGGAATTCCGTCCCGCAGGAGTTCTTTTACATGCCAGTAAATCTACAGACCGGGAGCTGTCTTTTTAAACACACTTAAAAACCATCGGTGTGGGTCGGACTTGAACCCGCGACCTTGGGATCACTAGGCCAGCGTCTAACCATCTGAGCCACACACACCGACAAAAAATAAAATCTTTCAACGCGATGATTATTGATAAGAGCTTCTCGGGTTACCAGCCGTGCGATGTCAATAAATTTGGTCGAGCTGTCGGCCAGAGAGTAGACATGGCCGACACTTCCTGAACAAGACCATGGAGTAGACTTGGCCGACACTTCCTGAACAAGGCCATAGAGTGGACATAGCCGACACTTCCTGAACAACGCCATAGACTAGGCATGGCCGACAGTTCCAAAACAAGGCCATAGACTAGACATGGCCGACACTTCCTGAACAAGGCCATAGATTAGGCATGGCCGACACTTCCAAAACAAGGCCATAGACTAGGCATGGCCGACACTTCCAAAACAAGGCCATAGACTAGGCATGGCCGACACTTTCTGAACTGGGTTATAGGGTAGACATGGCCGACACTTCCTGTTCAAGGCCATAGAGTAGACATGGCCGACACTTCCTGAACAAGGCCATAGACTAGGCATGACCGACACTTCCTGAATAAGGCCATAGAGTAGACTTGGCCGACACTTCCTGAACAAGGCCATAGAGTAGACTTGGCCGACACTTCCTGAACAAGACCATAGACTAGGCATGGCCGACACTTCCTGAACAAGGCAATAGACTAGGCATGGCCGACACTTCCTGAATAAGGCCATAGAGTAGACTTGGCCGACACTTCCTGAACAAGGCCATAGACTAGGCATGGCCAACACCTCCTGAACAAGGCCATAGAATAGAAATGGACGACACTTCCTGAACAAGGCCATAAAGTACACATGGCCAACACTTCATGAACAAGGCCATAGAGTAGACACGGCCGACACTTCCTGAACAAGGCCATAGAATAGACATGGCCAACACTTCCTGAACAAGGCCATAGAGTAGACTTGGCCGACACTTCCTGAATAAGGCCATTGAGCAGACATGGCCGACACTTCCTGAACAAGGCCATAGACTAGGCATGGCTGACACTTCTTGAACAAGGCCATAGAGCAGACATGGCCGATCCTTTTTGAACAAGGCCATAGAGTAGGCATAGCCGACGCCTTCTGAAGAAGGCTATAGAGTAGACATGGCGGACACTTCCTGAACAAAGAAATAGAGTAGACATGGCCGACACTTCCTGAACAAGGCCATAGAGTAGACATGGTCAACACATCCTCAACAAGGCCATAGAGTAGACATGGCCATCAGTTCTTGAACAAGGCCATAGAGTAGACATGGTCAACACTTCATGAACAAAGACATAGAGCAGCTATAACCGAAACTTCATGAGCGGGACCATAGACTAGGCATGGCCAAAATTTCCAGAACAAGGCCATAGAGTAGGCATGGCCGACACTTCCTGAACAAGGCCATAGAATAGACATGGCCAACACTTCCTAAACAAGTGCATAGAGCTGGCATAGCCGACACTTCCTGAACAAGGCCATACCGTAGACATGGCTGACACTTCCTGAAAAAAGACATAGAGGAGACAACAGAAACTTCATGAGCAAGACCATAGACTAGGCATGGCCAAAATTTCCAGAACAAGGCCATAGAGTAGGCATGGCCGACACTTCCTGAACAAGGCCATAATTTAGACATGGCCGACACTTCCTGAACAAGTGCATAGAGCTGGCATAGCCGACACTTCCTGAACAAGGCCATACAGTAGACATTGCCGACACTTCCTGAACAAAGACATAGAGCAGCTATAACCGAAACTTCATGAGCGAGACCATAGAGTAGGCATGGCCGACACTTCTTGAACACGGCCATAGAGTAGGCGTTACCAACACTTCATGAACAAGGCCATACATTAGACATGGCCGACACTTCCTGAATAAGTGCATAGAGTTGGTATAGCCGACACTTCCTGAACAAGGCCATACAGTAGACAAGGCTGACACTTCCTGAAAAAAGACATAGAGGAGACATGACCGAAACTTCATGAGCAAGACCATAGACTAGGCATGGCCAAAATTTCCAGAACAAGGCCATAGAGTAGGCATGGCCGACACTTCCTGAACAAGGCCATAGATTAGACATGGCCGGCACTTCCTGAACAAGTGAATAGCGTTGGCATAGCCCACACTTCCTGAACAAGGCCATACAGTAGACATTGCCGACACTTCCTGAACAAAGACATAGAGCAGCTATAACCGAAACTTCATGAGCAAGACCATAGAGTAGGCATGGCCAAAATTTCTAGAACAAGGCCATAGAGTAGGCATGGCCGACACTTCCTGAAAACGGCCATAGAGTAGACACGGCCGACACTTCCTGAACGTGGCCAAAAAGTACACATGACAGGCACTTCATGAACAAAGTCATAGAGTAGACATGACCGACACTTACTGAATAAGGCCATAGAGTAGATATGACCGACACTTCCTGAACAAGGCCATAGACTAGGCATTGCTGACACTACCTGAACAAGGCCATAGAGTAGACATGGCATGACACTTCCTGAACAAGGCCATAGAGTAGACTTGGCCGACACTTCCTGAACAAGGCCATGAACTAGGCATGGCCAAGAATTCCTGAACAAGGCCATAGAGTAGACATGGCCGACACTTCCTGAACAAGGCGATAGAATAGACATGACCGACACCTCCTGAACAAGGTCATAGACTAGGCATGGCCGACACTTCCAGAAGAAGGCCATAAAGTGGAGAAGGCCGACACTTCCTGAATAAGGACATAGAGTAGAAATGGCCGGCACTTCCTGAACAAGACCTTGGAGTAGGCTTGGCCGACACTTCCTGAACAAGTGCATAGAGTTGCCATAGCCGATAATTCATGAACAAAGCCCTAGAGTAGACATAACCGACACTTCATGAACAAGGCCATAGAGTAGACATGCCCCACAAATCCAGAACAACGCCATAGAATAGGCATGGCCGAAACTTCCTGAACAAGACCATAGAGTAGACATGGCCGACAATTCCTGAACAAGGCCATAGAGTAGACATGACTGACACTTTATGAACAAAGTCATAGAGTAAACATGGCCAAAACTTCCTGAACAAGCCGATAGAGCAGACATGGCCGACAATTCCTGAACAAGGCCATAGAGTAGACATGGCCAACACTTCCTGAACAAGGCCATAGAGTGGGCATGGTCAATACTTCCTGAACAAGGCCATAGTGGAGACATGCCCGAGACTTCCTGAACAAGTGCATAGAGTTGGCATAGCCGACACTTTCTGAACAAGGCCATAGAGTTGACATGGCCGACACTTTCTGAAAAGAGACATAGAGTAGACATGACCGATACTTCATGAGCATGACCATAGTGTAGGCATGGCCGAAACTTCTTGAACAAGGCCATAGAGTAGTTATAACCAACACTTCATGAACAAGGCCCTAGAGTAGACATGACCGACACTTCATGCACAAGGCCATAGAGTAGGCATGGCCGATAGTTCCAGAACAAGGCCATAGAGTAGGAATGGCCGACACTTCCTGAACAAGTGCATAGAGCTGGAATAGGCGATACTTCATGAACTAAGCCATAGAGTAGACATTTCCGACACTTCATGAATTAGGCCATAGAGTAGACATGCCGAACAAATCCTGAACAAGGCCATAGAGTAATCATGGCCGACACTTCCTGAACAAGTCCATAGAGTAGACATGGCAAACACTTCCTGATCAAGGCCATAGACTAGACATGGCCGACACATTCTGAACAGGGTCATAGAGTAGAAATGGCCGACACTTGCTGAAGAAGGCCATAGAGTAGACATGGCCGACAGTTCCTGAACAAGACCATGGAGTAGACTTGGCCGACAGTTCCTGAATAAGGCCATAGAGTAGACATGGCCGACATTTCATGAACAAGGCCATAGATTAGTCATGACCGACACTTAATGAACAAGACCATAGAGTAGACATGACCGACACTTCATGAGCAAAGCCATAGAGTAGACATGACCGACACTTCATGGACTAGGCCATAGAGAAGACATGGCCAACAATTCATGAACAAAGCCATAGAGCAACCATGACGAAGCTTCATGAACAAGACCATAGAGTAGGCATGACCGTCACTTCATGAACAGGATCATAGAGTAGACATGGCCGACATTTCATGAACAAGGCCATAGATTAGTCATGACCGACACTTAATGAACAAGACCATAGAGTAGACATGACCGACACTTCATGAGCAAAGCCATAGAGTAGACATGACCGACACTTCATGGACTAGGCCATAGAGAAGACATGGCCAACACTTCATGAACAAAGCCATAGAGCAACCATGACGAAGCTTCATGAACAAGACCATAGAGTAGGCATGACCGTCACTTCATGAACAGGATCATAGAGTAGACATGGCCAGCGCTACCTTAACAAGGCCATAGAGTAGGCATGACCGACACTTCATGAACAAAGCAATAGAGCAGACATCACCGACACTTCATTAACAAGGCCATAGAGTAGTCATGACCGACTCTTCATGAACAAAGCCATAGAGTAGACATGACCGACAATTCATGAACAAGGACATAGAGTAGGCATGGTCGCCACTTCCTGAACAAGGCCATAAAGTAGACATGGCAGACAGTTCCTGAACAAGTGCAAAGAGTTGGCATAGCCGACACTTCCTGAACAAGGCCATTGAGTTGACATGGCCGACACTTCCTGACCAAAGACATAGAGTAGACATGACCGACACTTCATGAGCAAGACCATAGAGTAGACATGGTCGACACTTCTTGAACTAGGCCATAGAGTAGGGATAACCAACAGTTCATGAACAAGGCCATTGAGTAGATAAGGCCGACTCATCACGAACAAGGCCATAGAGTAGACATGACCGACACTTCATGAACAAGGCCATAGAGTAGATATGGCTGACACTTCCTGAAAATGGCCAAAAAGAAGACATGGCCAACACTTCATGAAGAAAGCCATAGATTAGACATGGCCGACACTTCCTGAACAAGGCCATAGAGTAGACATGGCCGACACCTCCTGAACAAGGTCATAGGCTAGGCATGCCCGACACTTCCAGAACAAGGCCATAAAGTAGAGAAGGCCGACACTTCCCGAACAAGGCCAGAGAGTAGACATGGCAGACACTTCCTGAACAAAGACATAGAGTAGACATGACCGACACTTCATGAGCAAGACCATAGAGTAGGCATGGCTGACACTTCCTGAACAAGGCCATAGAGTAGGCATAACCAACACTTCATGACCAAAGCCATAGAGTAGACATGACCGACACTGCACGAAGAAGGCCGTAGAGTAGACGTGACTGAAATTCATGAACAAAGTCATAAAGTAGACGTGACCGACACTTCATGAACAAGGCCATAGAGTGGGTATGCCCCACACTTCCAGAACAAGGCCATAGAGTAGGCATGGCCGATACTTCCTGAACAAGACCATAGAGCAGACATGGCCGAAAATTCCTGAACAAGGCCATAGAGTAGACATGGCCGACACTTCTTGAACAAGGCCAAGGGTTGACATGGCTGACACTTCCTAAACTAGTCCATAGAGTAGACATGGCAAGCACTTCCTGAACAAGTCCTTAGACTAGGCATGGCCGACACTTTCTGAAGTGGGTCATAGAGTGGACATGGCCGACACTTCCTGAATAAGGCCATAGATTAGACATGGCCGACACTTCCTGAACAAGACCATGGAGTAGACTTGGCCGACCCTTCCTGAATAAGGCCATAGAGTAGTCAGGCCGACAGTTCATAACAAGGCCATAGACTAGGCATGGCTGACACTTCCTGAACAAGGCCATAGAGTAGCCATGGCCGACACTTCCTGAACAAGGCCATAAAGCAGTCATGGCCAACACTTCCTGAACAAGGCGATAGAGTAGTCATGTCCAACCCTTCCTGAACAAGGTCATAGACTAGGCATGGCCGACACTTCCGGAACAAGCCCATAGAGTACACATGGTCAACACTTACTGAACAAGGCCATTGAGTAAACAAGGCCAACACTTCCTGAACAAGGCCATAAAGTAGACATGGCAGACAGTTCCTGAACAAGTGCAAAGAGTTGGCATAGCCGACACTTACCGAACAAGGCCATTGAGTTGACATGGCCGACACTTCCTGACCAAAGACATAGAGTAGACATGGCCGACACTTCTTGAACAAGGCTATAGAGTAGGGATAACCAACACTTCATGAACAAGGCCATAGAGTAGACAAGGCCGACGCTTCATGAACAAGGCCATAGAGTAGACATGACCGACACTTCATGAACAAGGCCATATAGTAGACATGACCAACACTTCATGAACAAGACCATGGAGTAGACTTGGCCGACACTTCCTGAATAAGGCCATAGAGTAGACATGGCCGACACTTCCTGAACAAGGCCATACAGTAGGCATGGCCGACACTTCCTGAACAAGGCCATAGAGCAGACATGACCAACACTTCATGAACAAGGCCATATGTAGACATTGCCAACACTTGATGAACAAGGCCATAAAGTAGACATGGCCGACACTTCCTGAACTAGGCCATAGAGTAAACATGGGCAACACTTCCTGAACAAGATCATAGAGTAGACATGGCCAACACCTCCTGAGCAAGCCGATAGAGTAGAGATGGCCGAAACTTCCTGAACAAGGTCATACAGTAGACATGGTCAGCACTTCCTGAACAAGGCGATAGAGTGGACATGACCGACACCTCCTGAACAAGGCCATAGAGTAGACATGACCGACACTTCATGAACAAGGCCATAGAGTAGACATGGGAAACACTTTCTGAATAAGGCCATAGACTAGGCATGGCCGACACTTTCTGAACAGAGTCATACAGTAGACATGTCCGACATTTCCTGAATAAGAACATAGAGTAGACATGGCCGGCACTTCCTGAACAAGACCATGGAGTTGGCTTGGCCGACACTTCCTGAACAAGTGCATAGAGTTGGCATAGCCGATAATTCATGAACAAAGCCCTAGAGTAGACATAACTGACACTTCATGAACAAGGCCATAGATTAGACATGGCCGACAATTCCTTAACAAGGCCATAGAGTAGACGTGACTGACACTTTATGAACAAAGTCATAGAGTATACATGGCCAACACTTCCTGAACAAGCCGACAGAGCAGACATGGCCGACCCTTCCTGAACTAGGCCATAGAGTAGGCATAGCCGACGCTTTCTGAGGAAGGCTATAGAGTAGACATGGCCGACAGCTTCTGAAGAGGGTCATAGGGTAGACATGGCCGACACTTCCTGAACAAGGCCATATAGTAGATATGGCCGACACTTCCTGAACAAGGCCGTAGAGTAGAAATGGCCGACACTTCCTGAACAAGGCCATAGAGTAGACATGGCCAACACTTCCTGAACAAGGCCATAGAGTGGACATGGCCAACACTTCCTGAACAAGACCATAGAGTAGACATGGCCGACAATTCCTGAACAAGGCCATAGAGTAGACATGACTGACACTTTATGAACAAAGTCATAGAGTATACATGGCCAACACTTCCTGAACAAGCCGATAGAGCAGACATGGCCGACCCTTCCTGAACTAGGCCATAGAGTAGGCATAGCCGACGCCTTCTGAAGAAGGCTATAGAGTAGACATGGCCGACACCTTCTGAACTGGGTCATAGGGTAGACATGGCCGACTCTTCCTGAGCAAGGCCATATAGTAGACATGACTGACACTTTATGAACAAAGTCATAGAGTATACATTGCCAACGCTTCCTGAACAAGCCGATAGAGCAGACATGGCCGACCCTTCCTGAACTAGGCCATAGAGTAGGCATAGCCGACGCTTTCTGAAGAAGGCTTTAGAGTAGACATGGCCGACACCTTCTGAACAGGGTCACTAGGTAGACATGGCCAACACTTCCTGAACAAGGCCATAGAGTGGACATGGCCAACACTTCCTGAACAAGACCATAGAGTAGACATGGCCGACAATTCCTGAACAAGGCCATAGAGTAGACATGACTGACACTTTATGAACAAAGTCATAGAGTATACATTGCCAACACTTCCTGAACAAGCCGATAGAGCAGACATGGCCGACCCTTCCTGAACTAGGCCATAGAGTAGGCATAGCCGACGCCTTCTGAAGAAGGCTATAGAGTAGACATGGCCGACACCTTCTGAACTGGGTCATAGGGTAGACATGGCCGACTCTTCCTGAGCAAGGCCATATAGTAGACATGACTGACACTTTATGAACAAAGTCATAGAGTATACATGGCCAACGCTTCCTGAACAAGCCGATAGAGCAGACATGGCCGACCCTTCCTGAACTAGGCCATAGAGTAGGCATAGCCGACGCTTTCTGAAGAAGGCTTTAGAGTAGACATGGCCGACACCTTCTGAACAGGGTCACTAGGTAGACATGGCCAACACTTCCTGAACAAGGCCATATAGTAGACATGGCCGACACTTCCTGAACAAGGCCATAGATTAGACATGGCCGACACTTCCTGAACAAGGCCATAGATTAGACATGGCCGACACTTCCTGAACAAGCCGATAGAGTAGACATGGCCGAAACTTCCTAAACAAGGCCATAAAGTAGACATGGCCAACACTTCCTGAACAAGGCCATAGAGTAGACATGGTCAGCACTTCCTGAACAAGGCCATAGAGTGGGCATGGTCAATACTTCCTGAACAAGGCCATAGAGAAGACATGGCCAACACTTCATGAACAAAGCCATAGAGCAACCATGACGAAACTTCATGAACAAGACCATAGAGTAGGCATGACCGACACTTCATGAACAAAGGCATAGAATAGACATGAGCGCATTTCATGAACAAGGCCATAGAGTAGGCATGGCCGACACTTCTTGAACAGGATCATAGAGTAGACATGGCCCGCACTACCTTAACAAGGCCATAGAGTAGGCATGACCAACACTTCATGAACAAAGCCGTAGAGCAGACATCACCGACACTTCATTAACAAGGCCATAGAGTAGTCATGACCGACACTTAATGGACAAGACCATAGAGTAGACATGACCGACACTTCATTAACAAAGCCATAGAGTAGACATGACCGACAATTCATGAACAAGGACATAGATTAGGCATGGTCGCCACTTCCTGAACAAGGCCATAGAGTAGGCATGGCCGACACTTCCTGAACAAGACCATAGAGTAGACATGGCCCACACTACCTGAACAAGGCCCTAGAGTAGGCATGACCAACACTTCCTGAACAACGCCATAGACCACACATGGCCGACACTAACGGAACAAAGCCATAGTTTAGTCCTGGCCGACACTTAATGTACTAGACCATAGATTAGACATTTCCGACACTTCATGAACAAAGCCATAGAGTAGACATGACCGGCACTTCATGAACAAGGCCATAGAGTAGAAATGGCCAACACTTCATGAACAAAGCCATAGAGTAACAATGTCCGACACTTCATGAACAAGAAGATTGAGTAGGCATGACCGACACTTCATGAACAAGGCTATAGAATAGACGTGGCCGCATTTCATGAACAAGAACATAGAGTAGGCATGGTTGCCACTTCCTGAACAAGGCCATAGAGTAGGCATGGCCGACACTTCCTGAACAGGACCATAGAGTAGACATGGCCCACACTACCTGAACAAGGCCCTTGAGTAGGCATGACCAACACTTCCTGAACAACGCCATAGACCACACATGGCCGACACTTCCTGAATAAAACCATAGGGTAGACATGACCGACACTTTATAAACAAGTCCATAGAGTAACCATGACTGACCCTTGCTGAACAAGGCCATAGAGTAGAGATGACCGACACTTCCTGATGAAGGCCTTACAGTACACATGGGCGAGAGTTCCTGAACAAAGCCATGGAGTAGACATGGCCGACACTTCATGAACAAGGCCATAGATTGGGAATGACCGACACTTCATGAACAAGGCCATAGAGTAAGCATGATCGACACTTCCTGAACAAGGCCATACGGTACGCTTGGCCGACACTTCCTGGACAAAGCCATGGAGCAGACATGACCGACACTTCATGACCAAGGCCATAGAGTAGACATGACCGACACATCATGAACAAGGCCATAGAGTAGCCATGACCCACACTTCCTGTACAAGGCCGTAGAGTAGCTATTACCGGAACGTCCTGAACAAGGCCAAAGAGTACACATTGCCGACACTAGCTGAACAAAATCATAGAGTAGACATGGCCGACTCTTTCTGAACAAGGCTATAGAGTAGCCATGACAGACACTTCATGAACAAGGCCATAGAATGGACATGACCGCATTTCATGAACAAGGACATAGAGTAGGCATGGTCGGCACTTCCTGAACAAGGCCATAGAGTAGGCATGGCTGACACATCCTGAACAAGACCATAGAGTAGACATGGCCAATACTTCCTGAACAAGTTCATAGAGCAGACTTCGCCTATACTTCATGGACAAGGGCATAGAGTAGACTTGGCCGAACCTTCTTGAACAAGGCCATAGAGTAGGCATCGCCAACACTTCGTGAACAAGGCCATTGAGTAGACATGGCCGACACTTCCTGAACAAGGCCATAAAGTAGACATGGCCAATACTTCCTGAACATGGCCATAGAGTACACATGGCCAACACTTCCTGAACAAAGTCATAGAGTAGACATGATCGACACTTCATGAGCAAGGCCATAGAGTAGGCATGACCGACACTTCATGAACAAAGCCATTCAGTAGACATGACCGACACTTCATGAACAAGGACATAGAGTAGTGAAGCATTTTATGTCACTTGATTAATTGACTGCTTGTTATTATTGGTGCCTACAGCTGCTCACACATAAGTCTTAATCTCTGGGATCCGTGGTGATTACAGAGAGCGACATTGTAGTTTTGGTAGAACACTTTATTTGTTGATTAAACCTTTAAGACTTGCTGAGCAATTTTAAATAAATGCTAGAAATATGCAGACTGACGTAACTGTTGGAATAAGTATTAGTCGTGAATACGATAAGTATATCTGGTTGACGAGTATATTAGTTACGAAAAATGGTATTCGGCTAACTCATTGTAAACTGCCGTATCGAATTTTCACCGTGTGATGCCCACATGTGTAGCTCGTTCGGAAAGATGTCTCTCTGACCTACTGTCCGTCAGTCATTATTCTTTTAGCTTCCCAAAACATCTATAATGTCCCTCTCTTCAATTAAGTGAAGACTTTGCCCTGTGGCGAAACCCCTCGGGTTCCCGATACTTTTTAAAATACAATAGGAGGCTCCTTTTCTTAATGTGGTAGACCTTGACAAAACTGATTGTATTGCGTTTACCTTAATGGCCATCTGTTTGGGTACGTTCGCTAATGACTCCCGGTAATGCATTTCCCGACTGACATCAACTTCAAATGTGGTACAATATACTTAAACCTTTGCTAGCGAAACCTATCCCATAATACATATAATGTTATTCTTGATTATTAATGGATTTCGTCACTTTGATATCTTTTGAATAGCATAAGTGCTATAAAAAAACTGCTACAGTGGGCATGGCCGACACTTCCTGAACAAGGCCATAGAGTAGACATGGCCAACACTTCCTGAACAAGGCGATAGACTAGACATGGCTGACACTTTCTGAACAAGGCCATAGAGTACACATTGCCAACACTTCCTGAATAAGGGCATAGAGTAGACATGGCCGACGCTTCCTGAACAAGGCTATACAGTAGACATGACAGACACTTCATGATCAAAGCCATAGAGTAGACATGACCGACACTTCCTGAACAAGGTCATAGAGTACACATGGCCGACACTTCCTGAACAAAGCCATGGAGTAGACATGGCCGACACTTCATTAACAAGGCCATAGAGTAGGCATAACCAACACTTCATGAACAAGGCCATAGAGTAGACTTGACCGACACTTCCTGAACAAGGCCATAGAGTAGACATGGCCCACACTACCTGAACAAGGCCCTAGAGTAGGTATGACCAACACTTGCTGAACAACGCCATAGACCCCACATGGCCGACACTTCCGAACAAAACCATAGGGTAGTCATTACTGACACTTAATGAACTAGACCATAGAGTAGACATGACCGACACTTCACGAACAAAGCCATAGAGTAGGCATGACCGAAACTTCATGAACAAGGCCATAGAGTACACTTGGCCGACACTTCCTGGACAAACCCATAGAGTAGACATGACCGACACTTCATGAACAAGGCCATAGAGTAGACATGACCGACACTTCATGAACAAAGCCATAGAGTAACCATGACCGACACTTCATGAACAAGACCATTGAGTAGGCATGACCGACACTTCATGAACAAGGCCATAGAATAGACATGACCACATTTCATGAACAAGGACATACAGTAGGCATGGTCGCCACTTCCTAAACAAGGCCATAGAGTAGGCATTGCCGACACTTCCTGAACAAGACCATAGAGTAGACATGGCCCACACTACTTGAACAGGGCCCTAGAGTAGGCATGACCAACACTTCCTGAAAAACGTCATAGACCACACATGGCCGAAACTTCCTGAACAAAACCATAGAGTAGACATGACCGACACTTTATGAACAAGGCCATAGAGTAACCATGACCGACCCTTCCTGAACAAGGCCATAGAGTAGACATGACCGACACTTCCTGAAAAAGGCCATAGAGTAAACTTGGCCGACACTTCAGCAAGGCCATAGAGTAGACATGACCGACACTTCATGAACAAGGCCATAGAGTAGGCATGATCGACACTTCCTGAACAAGGCCATAGAGTACACTTGGCCGACACTTCCTGGACAAAGCCATAGAGTAGACATGACCGACACTTCATGAACAAGGCCATAGAGTAGACATGACCGACACTTCCTGAACAAGGCCATAGAGTACACATTGCCGACACCAGCTGCACAAAACCATTGAGTAGACATGGCCGACGCTTTCCGAACAAGGCTATAGAGTAGCCATGACCGACACTTCCTGAACAAGGCCATAGAGTAGCCATGACCGACACTTCATGAACAAGGCCATAGAGTAGATATGGCGTACACTTCATGAACAAAGCCATAGAGTAACCATGACCGACACTTCATGAACAAGACCATTGAGTAGGCATGACCGCATTTCATGAACAAGGACATAGAGTAGGCATAGTCGGCACTTCCTGAACAAGGCCATAGAGTAGGCATGGCCGACACTTCCTGAACAAGACCATAGAGTGGACATGGCCCACACTACCTGAACAAGGCCCTAGACTAGGCATGACCAACACTTCCTGAACAACGCCATAGACCACACATGGCCGAAACTTCCTGAACAAAACCATAGGGTAGACATGACCGACACTTGACGAACAAGGCCATAGAGTAACCATGACCGACCCTTCCTGAACAAGGCCATAGAGTAGACATGACCGACACTTCCTGAACAGGGCCAGAGAGTAAACTTGGCCGACACTTCAGCAAGGCCATAGAGTAGACATGACCGACACTTCATGAACAAGGCCATAGAGTAGGCATGATCGACACTTCCTGAACAAGGCCATAGAGTACACTTGGCCGACACTTCCTGGACAAAGGCATAGTTTAGACATGACCGACACTTCATGAACAAGGCCATAGAGTACACATGACCGACACTTCCTGAACAAGGCCATAGAGTAGCCATGACCGACAATTCATGAACAAGGCCATAGAGTAGACATGGCCTAAACGTCATGAACAAAGCCATAGCATAACCATGACCGACACTTCATGAAGAAGACCATTGAGTAGGCATGACCGACACTTCGTGAACAAAGCCATTGAATAGACATCGCCGCATTTGATGAACAAGGACATAGGGTAGGCATGGTTGGCACTTCCTGAACAAGGCCATAGAGTAGGCATGGCGGACACTTCCTGAACAAGACCATAGAGTAGACATGGCCCACACTACCTGAACAAGGCCATAGAGTAGGCATGACCAACACTTCCTGAACAACGCCATAGACTACACATGGCCGACACTTCCTGAACAAAGCCATAGGGTAGACATGACCGACACTTCATGACCAAGGCCATAGAGTAACCATGACCGACCCTTCCCGAAGAAGGCCATAGAGTAGACATGACCGACACTTCCTGAACAAGGCCATAGAGTACACATGGCCAACACTTCCTGAACAAAGTCATAGAGTAGACATGATCGACACTTCCTGAACAAAGCCATAAGGCATACATGGCCGACCTAGTCCTGAACAGGGCCTTAGAGTAGACATGGCCGACACTTTCTGAAGAAGACCACAGATTGGACATGGCCGACACTTTCTGAACGAGGCCATAGAGTAGATATGGCCGACACATCCTGAACAAGGCCATAGAGTAGACTTGGCCGACACTTTCTGAAGAAGGCCATAGAGTAGACATGGCCAATACTTCCTGAACAAGGTCATAGAGCAGACTTCGCCTATACTTCATGAACAAGGACATAGAGTAGACTTGGCCGACACTTCCTGAACAAGGCCATAGAGTAGACTTCTGCTATACTTCCTGAACAAGGGCATAGATTAGACATGGCCAATACTTCCTGAACAAGGCCATAGAGTAGACATGGCCAATACTTCCTGAACAAGGCCATAGAGTAGACTTCGCCAATACTTCCTGAACAAGCGCATAGAGTAGACTTGGCCGACACTTCATGAACAAGGCCATAGAGTAGGCATGATCGACACTTCCTGAACAAGGCCATAGAGTACACTTGGCCGACACTTCCTGGACAAAGGCATAGATTCGACATGACCGACACTTCATGAACAAGGCCATAGAGTAGACATGACCGACACTTCCTGAACAAGGCCATAGAGTAGCCATGACCGACACTTCATGAACAAGGCCATAGAGTAGACATGGCCTAAACGTCATGAACAAAGCCATAGCATAACCATGACCGACACTTCATGAAGAAGACCATTGAGTAGGCATGACCGACACTTCATGAACAAAGCCATAGAATAGACATGGCCGCATTTGATGAACAAGGACATAGGGTAGGCATGGTTGGCACTTCCTGAACAAGGCCATAGAGTAGGCATGGCGGACACTTCCTGAACAAGACCATAGAGTAGACATGGCCCACACTACCTGAACAAGGCCATAGAGTAGGCATGACCAACACTTCCTGAACAACGCCATAGACTACACATGGCCGACACTTCCTGAACAAAGCCATAGGGTAGACATGACCGACACTTCATGACCAAGGCCATAGAGTAACCATGACCGACCCTTCCTGAAGAAGGCCATAGAGTAGACATGACCGACACTTCCTGAACAAGGCCATAGAGTACACATGGCCAACACTTCCTGAACAAAGTCATAGAGTAGACATGATCGACACTTCCTGAACAAAGCCATAAGGCATACATGGCCGACCTAGTCCTGAACAGGGCCTTAGAGTAGACATGGCCGACACTTTCTGAAGAAGACCATAGATTGGTCATGGCCGACACTTTCTGAACGAGGCCATAGAGTAGATATGGCCGACACATCCTGAACAAGGCCATAGAGTAGACTTGGCCGACACTTTCTGAACAAGGCCATAGAGTAGACATGGCCAATACTTCCTGAACAAAGTCATAGAGCAGACTTCGCCTATACTTCATGAACAAGGACATAGAGTAGACTTGGCCGACACTTCCTGAACAAGGCCATAGAGTAGACTTCTGCTATACTTCCTGAACAAGGGCATAGATTAGACATGGCCAATACTTCCTGAACAAGGCCATAGAGTAGACATGGCCAATACTTCCTGAACAAGACCATGGAGTAGACATGGCCAATACTTCCTGAACAAGGCCATAGAGTAGACTTCGCCTATACTTCCTGAACAAGGCCATGGAGTAGACATGGCCAATACTTCCTGAACAAGGCCATAGAGTAGACTTCGCCTATACTTTCTGAACAAGGTCATTCAGTAGACATGGCCAATACTTCCTGAACAAGGCCATAGAGTAGACTTCGCCTATACTTCCTGAACAAGGCTATGGAGTAGACTTGGCCGACACTTCTTGAACAAGGCCATAGAGTAGACTTCGCCAATACTTCCTGAACAAGCGCATAGAGTAGACTTGGCCGACACTTCCTGAACAAGGCCATAGAGTAGACTTCGCCTATACTTCCTGAACAAGGGCATAGAGTAGACTTGGCCGACACTTCCTGAACAGGGCCATGGAGTAGACATGGCCAATACTTCCTGAACAAGGCCATAGAGTAGACTTCACGTATACTTCCTGAACAAGGGCATAGAGTAGACTTGGCTGACACTTTCTGAACAAGGCTATTGAGTAGACATGGCCAACACTTCCTGAACAAGGCCATAGAGTAGACATGGCCAATACTTCCTGAACAAGGCCATAGAGTAGGCATGGCCAATACTTCCTGAACAAGGCGATTGAGTAGACTTGGCCGACACTTCCTGAACAAGGCCATAGAGTAGACATGACCAATACTTCATGAACAAGGCCGTAGAGTAGACTTCGCCTATACTTCCTGAACAAGGGCATAGAGTAGACTTGGCCGACACTTCTTGAACAAGGCCATAGGGTAGACATGGCCAATACTTCCTGAACAAGGCCATTGAGTAGACTTGGCTGACACTTCTTGAACAAGGCCATAGAGTAGGTATGGCCGACACCTCCTGAACAAGGCCATTGAGTAGACATGGCAGACACTTCCTGAACAAGGCCATTGAGTAGACATTGCCGACACTTCGTGAACAAGGCCAAAGAATGAACATGGCCGAAACCTAGAGCAACTTTATTAACATCCCACGGTTGTAACTCGAGAAGCTTTTATTCAATGGAAAATAGGTAAACTAATATGTGAATCTACCACTCAAAGCAGACAGCAGGCATTAGTTGCGTGTAAAATGTTCTGTGGAGGGTACTGACAGTTGTCAAACAATGGCTTCAAATATGATTGAACTAGAGCGTGGAAGAGCTTCCAATATTACTACTGCCCTTCTTAAAAAAACTCAACTACTTTGGAATGAGTGAAGAATATTTCAATGACTTATATGTTTTTCGTGTGATGGTGCCTCGACTATAATTGGCAGAAAGAGTAGTGTACGGGCAGAACTTAAGCATTTTGTTTCCCTCGATCATAATCCGGCACTGCAGTAACCATAGACTAGGGTTAGCGGTTAATGATTCCAGCAGAGAAGTCCATGGAGTAAATTACCTTCAGATATTTGTAGAAAAACTGTATGCTCTATGCAGTCAGTCACTTGAGAATCAACGGGAACTATATACCTGCGCAAAAGCTTTGGGACAACGCATTTGCATATTGGTAAACTTTTCACAATTTGGTGGGTTTCATCAACTAAATGAGCTTTACAAGCGGTATAGGAAAACTTTGAGAGCTTATATTCTCATTTTGTTGTGGCTGAGAATGCTGTTACTAGAGATCACACAGAAAGAGCCAAACATTCTGGCCTGCGGTAATATTTAGGAAGTGCATTTTGCAGAAAATTTAGGAATAATTTTGGATGCCTAGACAGAATTAGTAGATCTTTCAGGTGATCTTTAAAAAAGGGAAATGACGCGCAAATAGCATATAAAGGGAGAAAAATGCAAAATCCTGGCCATTATGCCAAAAGTAGCTAAATGAATGACTAAATTAGGTAAATTAAAATCTGTGCCTCTGTCAAGATTCAATGAAACACCAATCATTTATGCAGGACAGTTGTACAGGAGTCTTGCTGCAAATTTAGAATCAAGACTGTTAACTACCCAGTCTTCTCACAGTGGAATGAATCAAGATTTGCAAAATAATAGTAGCTACAATGAACTCCTCTGTCATCTAACAGTGTTAAGTCCATCTGAATTGTCCAATAATCTAGACACAATGTATGGAGAAGAAGGTATAGTGCCACCTCTACAATCAGTCTAGCTCTAGAATCTCAGATAAAATTATAAGAGCTTTCAAGGAGTACAAGGAATACAGAAATATTGAAAGGAAGCCTCGTGATCTACTGCCACTGCTTTGTGCTTCAGACACTATTGCTATATCGACAGCTGTGTAAGCGATCATTTAGATCAATGAATAACACTGTAACCCCATTAAGAAATGCCCTTATGGTGGATCATGTGTCTAATTTGATGTTTATCCATTTAACTAGATCTCCTCTTTCTGAATTCGACCCACTGCTGTATGTAAAATCCTGGCTGGCAACTGGGAGACGATCAGCAGAGGAAGTCTCCTGTCGTAAATAAAAACTGACTGCAGAGCAATATCCCTTCGGGCATGTCTGGAAAGTTTTGAAGGATTAGATGAGTACCGGAAGTTATAATTAACCAACTAAAGGCCTGGGCTACCTTAAAAACATCGTGCACCAATAACGGCCAACGACTTATGGAACACCATCTCAGCTAGCTCTGACACCACACCTGCCGTATTGCGACGGGTTAGCTGGCGATGATGGTTCGACTCAGGACAAGGTGGCCAATTGGAACGCCAATTACAACCATATGGCGGAAACAGGTAAATTGAAGTAAACATTTATCTGTTAGAAAATCCAATATGATGTCATAGTGAGTGCTAAGGTACTATTTTTGGAAGAGAGAGGTTCACACATGGACTTGCAAACGTTATCTGGTGCCTAGGCACGTGCTGGTTTAGTAGACCGTCGGAACAGTTCATTGTCTTTCTTTTGTATGACAGAATATCTTTAAATAGTTAAGCATTAATTTAATACTTCATGTTTGGAACTTTTCATAGAAATTTGTACCCATTTATTATGTGTAATAAAGCAGTTTGTAGCATAACTATTTGTGTTTTATATAAATTCACGTAGTTAAACTAATTAATTGAAACGACACTATAGAAAACCCTGTTACTTATCACTAGAGCTGGAATTTCTATGTAATTATACATTTTTCCCTTGCTATTTAGATGTTGGGAAAAGTGGTATGTTCACAAAGCACTATGTTAGGGTTAATATAATTGAATTTCATTTTACATATTTTTGCATATTTGGGAGTATATTACACTTTTTTATTGACATAACACAAAATTACACATTCTAGCGTTTCCCTGTTCGTTAGGAACAGTCATCAATTAACACTGCGCAAGAATTATCATCAAGTTTGCTATGACGAGATAATGGACAACATAAGAGAGTACACTGTGTTGGAAAAGCTGGAATCTGGCAGCACCTTGTTTGATTTACTGTAAAGAGCTTGGACTTTACAAATCACTCAACTATTGTGAGTTTTGGCAATGATGAATCAGAAGCTCTGTGGCAACTAGTGTGCAAGACGAGAAGGTATTAGTGACGTACTCAGATGCTGCAGCATATCTGCTTAGAGTTGCAACTGCTCTGAAAATGATTTATTCCAATATGCTCCATTTTTGTCTCATGGACTGCACTGTATTGTCAAACACGTTAGAATTAAGTTTCCGCAAGTGAATAGGGTAACTAAGCAACAAAACTATTTTTTTTTTAAATTTCCACAACGAATGCTCTCTTACAAGCAGCAACTACCGGAGATATCACTGCCTCCAAAACCAGTGTTAACGAGATGGGGAACATGGATAGAAGCAGTTAATTTCTATAGTGAGCATCTAGATGATGTAGATTCTTTTGATCCTGAAAGTGCTGCATCTATTTGCGAATCTCAGGCTGTCTTTAGCGACTGCAAAGTGGTCCCCTTAGATGCAAAGACTAACTTATTTCTGATTTAGCTTCGGTAATAATTGTGGAAGATCACACAGGGTTTCCAATTAATCATTTAAAAGACGTGAAGGAATACTCCGAGTAGCTCTTTCTGACGTGAGACAACGTTGCTTCGAGCTTGTCAGGAAATTGACCTGGTTTGTGGATGTGAACAGGTCGGGTGCTTTCGCTTTTGTGTAACATTTGGGAGCTAACGCTTGTGATTGGCCTACACTCACTCAGTAAACATGGAAGGACAAGGCAGGGTGAGTGTTTATGTTCTCAAGACGCACCGTTATGGTGTTTGTTTATGTACTGAGCTAGGGAAAGTGACACCCACACAATCTGCAGTGCTGCCAGCTTATTTCCGACAAACCTAAAACATCTCCGTAGGAAACAGTCAGAGACAAAAACATAATATACAAAATGTGTTCCAAATACATCAATCATTAGTTCCAATCATTAGTTTAAATAAATGTAATGACTTCCCTTCAACCCGGTATATACTTCAGAACAGCACCAAGGTAGCTTATTACTTGTAAGTCGAAAAAAACAGACAAACTTTATCCCCAGATTTGAACACTCGACTTCTGCAATACTAATCCAAAACAATTCCCGTTACGCCAGAACCAACTACTGATCGACTGTGCTTATTTTTTACATTTGGTCTTTCCGGCAACCTCTCTTACCTCTTCCACACTCCCGTCAAAAGGGTGAACAAGGTTCACTGAACAGCTGTGCGTGATGCGGCCCCTAGATACTTACTGTCCGTGACGATAGACAGGAACAGCGTAGGTAGATCGAAAATGTCCATGGAGGTTTTCCACTTCAGTTACAGAGACGTATTTTTGAGAGAATAAAGTAACGTTTTAGGTTAATAATAGTTAAAAGGCCTTTTTTAGACCTATCAATATGGACAATAGCTATTTTTAATTTTATTTTACTCCGTTCTTGTCTAATGTACGAGCTATACATACTTCAGAGTTAAAACAAAACTTTAAGGGGCGTAGTGTAAACCATGTTACCACGAGAGCACGTATTGTTTCACTTGGCATTTGTTTCACTTGTCATCACCATTATCATCATCATCATCATCATCACCATCATCATCGTCGTCGTCATCATCATCAGCACCTTCGTCATTATCATCATCACCACCATCATCATTAACATCATCATCGTCGTCATCATCATCAGCATCTTCTACATCATCATTATCACCACCACCATCATCATCACCATCACCACCACCACCACCATCATCATCATCATCATCACCACGCCCATCATCATTATCATCACCATCATCATCGTCGTAGTCATCATCATCATCAGCATCTTCATCACCACCACCATCACCATCATCATCCCCGTCAACATCGTCGTCGTCATCATCATCAGCATCTTCATCATCATCATTACCATCATCACCATCGTCATCATCACCACCACCATCATCATCGTCGTCATCATCAGCATCTTCATCATCACCATTACCATCATCATCATGATCATAATCACCATCATCTCGTCATCATCATCATCAGCACCATCATCATCGTCGTCGTCATCATTATCACCACCATCATCATCACCATCATCATCACCATCACCACCATCATCATCACCATCATCACCAGCATTATCGTCGTCGTCATCATCAGCATCTTCATCATCATCATCATCATCATCACCAACACCATCATCATCATAACCACCATCATCATCGTCGTCATCATCATCAACATCTTCATCATCACCACCACCATCATCATCATCACCAGCATCATCACCATCATCACCATCATCATCACCATCGTCATCATCGTCGTCGTCAACATCAGCAACTTCATCATCACCATCATCATCGTCTTCATCAGTATCTTCGTCATCATCACCATCATCATCACCATTGTCATCATCGTCGTTGTCAACATCTTCATCTTCATCATCATCATCATCGTCGTCGTCATCATCAGCATCGTCATCATCACCACCACCATCATCATCATTATCACCATCACCACCACCATCATCATAATCACCATCATCAGCACCATCATCATAATCACCATCATCATCGTCGTCGTCATCATCATCATCAGCAGCACCATCATCATCATAATCACCATGATCATCGTCGTCATCATCATCGTCAGCATCTTCATCATCACCATCACCACCACCATCATCATCATAATCACCATCATCGTCGTCATCATCAGCATCTTCATCATCATCACCGTCATCATCACCACCACCATCATCACCATCATCATCACCATCATCACCATCGTCATCATGACCACCACCATCACCATCACCACCATCATCACCAGCACCACCACCATCATCAACACCACCACCATCATCAACACCATCATCACCGCCGCCACCATGATCATCATGATCACCACCACTATCATCATCACCAACATCACCACCACTATCATCATCATCATCACCGCCGCCACCATGATCATCATGATCACCACCACCACCATCATCATCATCATCACCACCATCATCACCACCACCATCGTCGTCACCACCACCACTATCATCATCATCACCATCATCACCACCATCATCAACACCATCATCACCGCCGCCACCATGATCATCATGATCACCACCACCATCATCATCATCATCACCACCATCATCTCCACCACCACCATCATCGTCGTCACCACCACCACCATCATCATCATCACCACCATCATCATCACCACCATCACCTCCACCACCATCATTATCATCATCACTACCACCACCATCATCACCACCATCATCATCATCACCACCGCCATCATCATCACCGCCATCACCATCGTCATCGTCATCACCACCACCATCATCATGACCACCATCATCACCATCATCACCATCACCATCATCACCATGACCACCACCATCATCGCCGCCACCACCACCATCATCACCACCACCATCATCATCACCACCACCATCACCACCATCATCATCACCACTATCACCATCATCATCACCATGACCAGCATCATCACCACCACCACTATCATCACCACCACCACCATCACCACCATCATCACCACCATCACTACCACGGCCACCATTATCATCATCACCACCACCATCATCATGACCGCCACCATCATCACCAGGGGGCGGATTTTGATGACTAAAATGCTTGAGAAATGACCAATAAAATGACTTAAAAATTCAGTGAAAATGACCTAATCATTTTTAAAAATGACCTAAGAATTAGCTTTCGTAACTCTTACTGATCAAAAGTTATAAATTATAATTATAAATTAAAGAGTATTGAATTAATATGCATACATACTTAATTTTCAACATTACAAAGTAGAAAATAAGAACAAAATTCAAGAATTAACTAGCAATTTGAGTATACCTAAAATAAATTTATAAAAATTAAAATCATACCTTAAACTAACAGCTGTCCACTCCATTGCAGTAAATAACTGTGTACATTCGAAGATTCTCGAATGTGAAGGAACGACGCGGTTGTCGGCAAGGACATTGTTGTACATCGAGAAATTTCTTTCCATTCCGCACTTACTACAGGAGCATATTTTAATAATGACAAGTCACTGGGTGTCAAATTCTTCTCCACAGTTTTAAAACTTTCCCCTAGAAGTGCTTTAACTACCGTGCAAAGAGTTTTGTATCCTGAATTTTTTCTAACACATTTGTAAATTTCTTTGGAATGTTCTTTGACAATTTCACCAGTCAAGATGTTGAAGGTATCTTCAACTTTTTTAACCAAACCTATAACCTTGTCTCGTGCAATGCCCCTTTCTTGAAGATTTTGAACTATAGATGGTAAATAACCAAAGTTTAACTTGATATAGGCTAACTACCCCTCTAATTCACTATCATTAAACAGCTATTGGACTACCTCAATCGCTCTAGCATCTTCCGAGTCAAGGGAATTTACAAAGGACTTAATGTTTGAAAATGTTCAAAATAAAAACAAGCTTGTAGCCATGAGCCCCATCGCGTTATTACTGGTTGTGGAGGTGACGGAACACCAGGGCAATGAGATTAGAAATGTTCTCTGCGTGTGGGGGATTTGACAAATATCTTTTTAGTATTTGAAATAAGCGCATCTACTTGCGGAATGCGTGACCTCACTTCTTCCGCCACTCTGTGTAAGGCAGGTTGCATGCATCATTCGTGGATAAAAGTCCTTGATTGATTTTGCCGCTTTAACTATATAAGGGGCGGCATCAGTAATAAAAAGCAGCACGTCCTCATACCGGATCCCATTCGGCCAAAGCAATGACATGGAATTGGCGAACAGAATACATATGCTTGAATGATTTACTTTCTCTAACACTTCAGAAGCTAGCAAAAATATTTTACCTGGTCCATTCAGCTCTAGCGTCCCTACAATTACATTGGCTACGAACCGACCTTCACTGTCCGTGCTTTCATCAATGGAGACATATATTTTCTTTCCTGTGACGTACTCTCTTATATTTCACATAGTTTTTTCGTCGCACAATAGAATGTAATTCTTTCTTAATGTTGACTGGTCCGGTAAACAACGCCCCATGTGATGTTCCAGAAAGTTTCTCAACTTAGCGTTATTTAGCTTTTTAGAGGAATATTTGCAGATACAAACACGTCACATAACTCCTTAAAAAACTCGGAACCTGTGCCAACTTTTGATCCTACACTCTCAGAAATCAGCATTTGCACATTATTGCACTTCTTGAAATTTTTCACAGCCCGCTTATGTTTGTCACGTCCTATATGCTGCGTGAATCGTTTTTCAGCTACTACCTTAATTCCAAAAGGCTTACAAAACAATATGGAACCATCTGTAGCAAAAACTACCTCCCCAAACTCTTTAATCTTGTTGCAACACTGGGCTTCACTTTCGGCATAATTGTATGGCACACCTAGATGCACAACCACACTGTTACGAATCGGCTAGTTCACTAACCCACGTGCACAGTTGCAACTCCAAGAAGAACGAGGCAGTGAAAAAGGGAAATCCCCTACGGCAAACGGAGCCCACACGGTCAAAAGTTGTGTCACTGCAAGAGATGACGCAATTGAAAAATTATTAATGTCCCAATATGTTTAAAAATGACCGAAAAATACCTTAAAATATTTAAAAAATAACCTAAACCGCTAAAATAGAGAAAAAATAACCAAAAATGACCTTAAAAATTTGTGTTTGTGTAATCAGCAACTCGTATGCGGTATTTATGTTTACGGGCATTGCGTAGGTGACAAAGGAAAAAACATGATATTTCTCAGAATACGCGCCCTGCTCATCACCATCATCATCATCACCACCATCACCACCACCACCATCATCATCATCACCATCATCATCACCATCATCATCGTCATCATCAGCAGCAGCATCGTCACCATCATCATTACCATCATCATAATAATAACAATCATCACCATCATCACCATCATCATCACCATCAGCATCATCAACATCGTCACCATAATCATTACCATCATCATAATAATAATCATCACCATCATCAGCATCATCATCACCATCATGCTCATTACCATCATCAGCATCATCACCATCATCCTCATCACCATCATCAGCATCATCACCATCATCAGCATCATCATCACCATCATCATCACCACCATCACCACCACCACCACCATCATCACCATCATCGTCACCAACAGCAGCATCAGCACCACCATCCTCATCACCATCATCCTCATCATCATCACCATCATCATCACCATCATCATCTGCATCATCACCATTATCCTCATCACCATCATCATCAGCATCATCACCATCATCATCAGCATCGTTGTCATCATCATTACCATCATTATAATAATCATCATGACCATCATCAGCATCATCACCATCATCCTCATCACCATCATCATCATCACCATCATCCTCATCATAATCACCATCATCATCAGCATCATCACCATTATCCTCATCACCATCATCATCAGCATCATCATCACCATCATCAGCATCGTCATCATCATCACCATCATCATCAGCATCATCATCACCATCATCACCATCATCATCACCATCATCATCACCATCATCATCAGCATCATCATCACCACCATCATCACCACCACCATCATCAGCATCATCATCATCATCCTCATCACCATCAACATCACCATCATCAGCATCATCACCATCATCCTCATCACCAGCATCATCAGCATCATCAGCATCATCATCACCATCATCATCACCATCGTCATCATCATTCCCATCATCAGCATCATTATCACCATCATCATCACCACCATCACCACCACCATCATCACCATCACCATCATCACCATCACCATCATCACCATCACCATCATCACCATCACCATCACCATCGTCATCATCACCATCATCATCAGCAGCATCATCACCATCATCATTACCATCATCATAATAATCATCATCAGCATCATCATCACCATCATCTCCATCACCACCATCATCACCATCATCATCACCATCATCATCACCATCATCACCATAATCATCATCGTCATCACCAACATCATCAGCAGCATCATTATCACCACCATCACCATCGTCATGATCATCATCATCACCATCATCACCATCACCATCAGCATCACCATTACCATCATCATCGTCATCACCATCATCACCATCAGCAGCATCACCATCATCATTACCATCATCATAATAATCATTACCATCATCAGCATCATCACCATCATCCTCATCATCATCATCAGCATCATCATCACCAGCATCATCACCATCATCCTCATACCATCATCATCATCATCATCACCATCATCATCACCATCGTCATCATCAGCATCACCATCACCATCATCACCATCATCGTCATCATCACCATCATCATCAGCAGCATCATTACCATCATCATAATAATCATCATCACCATCATCAGCATCATCATCACCATCACCATCATCACCATCATCACCATCATCAATACCATCATCAGCATCATCACCATCATCCTCATCACCATCATCAGCAGCATCATTACCATCATCATAATAATCATCACCATCATCAGCATCATCACCATCATCCTCATCACCATCATCACCATCATCCTCATCACCATCATCATCATCACCATCATCATCACCATCATCATCAGCATCATCACCATCATCCTCATCACCATCATCATCAGCATCATCACCACCATAACCACCACCACCATCATCATCACCATCACCATCATCATCACCATCACCATCATAATCGTCATCATCGCCATCATCATCAGCATCATCACCATCATCATTACCATCATCATAATAATCATGACCATCATCAGCATCATCATCACCATCATCCTCATCACCAGCATCAGCATTATCATCACCATCATTACCAGCATGATAATCACCATCATCAGCATCATCATCACCATCATCCTCATCACCATCATCAGCATTATCATCACCATCATTACCAGCATGATAATCACCATCATCATCGGCATCATCATCACCGTCATCACCATCGTCATCATCACCATCATCATCACCATCATCATCACCATCGTCATCATCAGCATCATCATCACCATCATCACCATCGTCATCATCACCATCATTGTCAGCATCATCACCATCATCACCACCATCACCACCATCATCACCATCATCGTCATCATCACCATCAGCATCATCAGCATCATGACTATCATCCTCATGATCATCAGCATCATCATCACCAGCATCATCATCACCATCATCCTCATCACCATCATCAGCAGCATCATCATCAGCATCATCATCACCATCATCACCATCGTCATCATCAGCATGATCATCACCATCATCACCATCGTCAGCATCATCAGCATCATCATCACCACCATCACCACCACCATCATCACCATCATCGTCATCATCACCATCATCATCAGCAGCATCATAACCATCATCACCATCATCAGCATCATCAGCATCATCATCACCATCATCCTCATCAGCATCATCATCAGCATCATGACCATCATCCTCATCATCACCATCATCCTCATCACCATCATCAGCATCATCATCATCAGCATCATGACCATTATCCTCATCACCATCGTCATCATCACCATCATCATCAGCATCATCACCATCATCATCACCATCGTCATCATCATCATCACCATCATCATCAGCATCATCACCATCATCATCACCATCTTCATCAGCATCATCATCACCATCATCATCACCATCATCATCAGCATCATCACCACCATCATCATCACCATCATCATCACCATCATCACCATCGTCATCATCATCACCATCGTCGTCATCATCACCATCATCACCATCATCGTCATCATCACCATCATTATCACCATCACCATCATCATCGTCATCACAAATCATCACCATCGTCATCATCATCACCATCATCATCACCATCATCATCAGCATCATCACCATCGTCCTCATCACCAACATCAGCATCATCACCATCATCATCACCATCATCACCATCACCCTCATCATCAGCATCTTCATCATCCTCATCACCATCATCAATACCATCATCAGCATCTTCATCACCATCATCCTCATCACCATCATCAATACCATCATCAGCATCATCAGCATCATCCTCATCATCATCATCAGCATCATCACCACCATCACCACCAACATCATCACCATCATAATCGTCATCATCACCATCATCATCAGCAGCATCATCACCATCATCATTACCATCATCATAATAATCATCATCAGCATCATCATCACGATCATCACCATCACCACCATCATCATCAGGATCATCATCACCATCATCACCATAATCATCATCGTCATCACCAACATCATCAGCAGCATCATTATCACCACCAACACCATCGTCATGATCATCATCATCACCATCATCACCATCATCACCATCACCATCAGCATCACCATTACCATCATCATCGTCATCACCATCATCACCATCAGCAGCATCACCATCATCATTACCATCATCATAATAATGATGACCATCATCAGCATCATCACCATCATCCTCATCACCATCAATAGCATTATCATCACCATCATTACCAGCATCATAATCACCATCATCATCAGCATCATCATCACCATCATCACCATCGTCATCATCATCACCATCATCACCATCATCGTCATCATCACCATCATTATCACCATCACCATCATCATCGTCATCATAAATTATCACCATCGTCATCATCATCACCATCATCATCACCATCATCACCATCACCATCATCATCGTCATCACCATCATCATCAGTAGCAGCATCACCATCATCATTATCATCATAATAATCATCATCATCAGTGTCA
Source organism: Tenodera sinensis (assembly GCA_030765045.1). Taxonomy (NCBI): domain Eukaryota; kingdom Metazoa; phylum Arthropoda; class Insecta; order Mantodea; family Mantidae; genus Tenodera; species Tenodera sinensis. Next base: position 141,151,420 of record CM060964.1, on the reverse strand, counting down.
TCATCACCATCATCCTCATCACCATCATCATCATCATCTTCACCATCATCATCACCATTATCCTCATCACCATCATCATCAGCATCATTATCATCACCATCGTCATCATCATCATCACCATCATCACCATCATCATCAGCATCATCACCATCATCGGCATCGTCCTCAGCATCATCATCGCCATCGTCATCATCACCATCATCTTCACCATCGTCATCAGCATCATCACCACCATCATCATCACCATCATCACCATCATCATCTTTACAATATTATCAGCACTATCCAGCTGCACCAATGTGCTGACTTCACTCATAGAATACACAGATATTCAAAATACTGGCCCTCTTGATCGATACGAGGTTCAAATTGAGACGGAAATGTGGCGTCATTCGCGCCAAAATAAGGCTAACTTATGATGTTAACATAAGACTTTAACGTGCGCCTCTAGCATAATGGTTAGAGTGTCTGCCTCAGGTTCAAGAGGTCGCGAGTTGGAATCCCGCTTAGGTTGAGTTACCCGGATAAGGCGTTTTTATCGAGGTTTTCCCTTATCCTGAGAAGACGAATGTCGGGTAACCTCTATGGACCTCGGGCTTATTTGAGCATCATTTCACCCATTTAAGTCATTCAACATCCGAAATGACATTACCCCCCCCCCAAAAAAAAAAAAGAAGTCATGAACTCTGGTAATGCATATAAATAGTACTAGAAGATTGTAGATTAGTTAGGGATTAGAACAAGAATTAATATCTGTAAAATATTCTGTATTGCAATATGTAACGTTTGAAGTTGGCCCGAATGAGATGTTTAGAAGCTTAAGTGTGTAGCCCGGGAGCGAGCAGTCAGTCGAAGTCCGATTGTAATAAGTACGAGGGGAATCTTCTATTCATTTTTAATGTAGTAATTTGGTGTGACAGAAAAAGAGGGAGACAGAGTATCCGTGCGATATATTCCGGGGAGGACCCAATTTCGCGCTGAAAATTTGAAGTGGGGATTTGGCTCACCCAGTGAGGACAAATCTGTGAGCTTCAAAATTCAAAATTTCGTTCGCGGTATGTGCTAGCCGACCAATAAAATGACATCGGGTCGGGAAGGCATATGTAGAGGAGTGAGGAGAAAATCGTGGAAGTTGTTCCAACACCTCAGACGAGTGTGAACGCTAAAATCGCCTCATAAGTACGCGCCAAAATTAGATAGCGAGCCGGAAGCAGTTTCATTGACGAATTATATCTGTGTATGCATCGTTTTTGAAGGACCAACAACACCAGCCAATCCGATCTATAGTGTTCGCAACTTAGTGTTTGATGCTATTGCTTCCGCTGAAATAAAACAGCCTTTAATGAGTCAGACACTGCCACAAAGCTTGCCACGAAAATATTCCTCATTGCACTCCGCTGTATCAAATGCCAAATGTCTCTTCATGGGATGCCAGCGACATTTCAGCAAGACCAAAGCTCATCACTTATGAAATAAACAATAGGCCCGAAGCTCTAATAAGGACCTTAAAATCACGTTAAGTAAATTAAAAGAGTAGAGTTAAGCAGACATCGATAACTTGTTTTCATTACTAAAGCTACGAACTGTGTGAAAAATAGGCTAGCACTTTATTTACCTTTAGCTTACAGCGTAAGTCTGACACTTCAGTGTTTTGATTTACTCTATCATACGTGTGCTGCTTAGTAGTAGTAGTAGTAGTAGTAGTAGTAGTAGTAGTAGTAGTAGTAGTAGTAGTAGTAGTAGTAGTAGTAGTAGTAGTAGTAGTAGTAGTAGTAGTAGTAGTAGTAGTAGTAGTAGTAGCAGTAGTAATAATAATAATAATAACAACAATAACAATAACAACAGTAACAATAACAACAACAACAACAACAACAATAATAATAATAATAATAATAATAATAATAATAATAATAATAATAATAATAATAATAATAATAATAATAATAATAATAATAATAATAATAATAATAATAATAATAATAATAATAATAATAATAATAATAATAATAATAATAATAATAATAATAATAATAATAATAATAATAATAATAATAATAATAATAATAATAATAATAATAATAATAATAATAATAATAATAATAATAATAATAATAATAATAACAATAGCAAGGGAGCAAAATGCCAACGAAGCACTACGTGCTCTCATGCTTGAGTGGTTTTCGTTACGGCCCATTAATGTTCTGATTTAACTTTACAAAGCATATTGCAACAAAGACGACAAAATCAGTCGAGTTACTTTTCTATAGCTTTACTTTTCTTCTATACTTTTGCACAAAGACACAGTTCTACTGTCGTTAACACAGTCCACAGTCTTCCGTGATATTACAACTCCCAGCTGTTTCCTTCTCGTAGCCTTGACTCAGCCCTTTTACTATCATTCGTCACTTTGTCTGTCTCTTAGACACTATCTCTGACGATACAATCACTCGCCGCTCATTAAAACTTATTCCCTTCGACGCGACGTACCTTTCACGACGAGAGTACCACACAGTTGCCTTGCACTCACTGATCATCTCATGTCTCTAACTCAGTCCTCTGCTGTTTCCTCGTCTCCTAATATAGCGAGGATGACGTAACATGGACCTGTCTCGACTTCCACAAACATGCCGGCGGGCGGATGCCCCTGAATGTTCCAGCAATCCTTTGTATGCACCGCGCCTATTGTTGTTAGTCACATATACACAAACAGCGTGAGGTAGCCTGACCTTGAGTGCTTTGTTTGCTCGCCAAGCTGATATGTGGTGTGAAATAGCTTAGCCCCACAGTCCTTTCTTATGCGCTGCGGCCGGCACCACAATATAATCTATAATAGAGCAATTCCGGGAATATGTCATACCGAGTGTTAAAATTTGAAATTAATGCTTCACTTTTTTTACTGAGGAAAGATTATGCTAGATACTCCAAAGTATCTTATGAAGTGAAAAATAAATGTTTTTAACGTGAATATGGGTTCAAATTTCACTTCTTACCCATATATTTCCAAAACACTAAAAATAAGCGTGAATAACAGTGATTTTCGTATGAATATTTCAGAAGCTATGTACAACTGTTTTAATTGTTTTGTTCTGTACATCACACAATGACTCTTCGTCTTCGAAACGTGTATATGGCTAATAATTTTCGACATTTATAAATAATCCTTAGAGCCTCTTTAATTATTATTGTGTGTCAATGTCAGTTAGTCACGGTAAATAAGGATAAAGTCCTCTGGAGGGAAAAGTAATAGACTGAAATAAATATCCTTTTTGATTCTGCGTATTACAATATAACAAATAAAAAAGTATGAGAAAGTTTTACTCTATAGTCATTAGTTTTCCCACAAAACACGTGACTAACGGACAGTTAGTGCGGGCACTCCGCGTACAGTTGCTTGTGAGACTTCAGTCAGGATAGACGTATCAGTCTGTTTCTGACTCCATGGCTAAAACACCAGCCCAAAGACAATGTGAATACAAACTACGTCTGAAGGAGCAAGGCAGTTATGCACAATGGAAGGAAAAAATAAAAGTGACTATGAGGAAAGGAAGAGAAATACTGAAACAAACAAAACAAGGAAGAGAACACCTCTAAGCTGAATATAGGAGATATAAGCAAGCACAGTGGGCAAGACAGAAAATAAGAGACCAAGAAGGGATTGATAAGGACACTCCATCAACATCAACCGCTTTCTAAAGCAAACGGTATTTCGGAAAGTGCAGAAAACGTGTTGAGGAAGCATTGCCGCAATCTCCACGTAAAAGAAAAGAAATGATTCGTAAGTTAGCAGTTGAAGAGGGATTACATGTTGTAAAACCAAAGCATTCTGTCCCGGTTTCAGGAAAACAACTATCAGAGGAACTTAAAAGTGCAATCATCAAGTTCTATCAGGATGATTAAATATCTTACCAAGTTCCTGGAAGAGATGGTTTATTTGAAATCCATGTTCAGGGAGAAACAAAAGAAGTTTGCATTAAGTATCTAGTGGTAACATTAAAAGAAGCACCTGCACTCTTTCTACAAGGCCGAGAAGAAATACCGTGGGGTGAATTACGCCCTGCTCACGTGCGTCTTCAAAGTCAGATCCCACATAATGTGTGCACATGCATTATACATGAAAATACGAAGTTTCTTCTCAAAGCATTGTGTAAAAATCACGTACTCACTGAGACTGAATTTTGTAAGTTCATAGCACAAGTGGTTTGTGATCAGAAATCGAGTGAATGTGTGCAGGGAGGATGCCCCAAGTGCCCGGGATTGAGTAGAGCAGACATTTCGGATGAACTTGCTAATTCTCCATGTGAATGGATTTGGTTTAAGGGCGCTCAACTTCTAGGTCATCAGCGACCATGTGAATGGAAACTGTGGAGTTCACGTAATGGAAGAATGGAAAAAGAAGTTAAAAAGGGATCTGTAAAAGACTGCATTGAAGAACTAATCAATTGCCTGCCACGTATCCTAAATCACGTTTATGTAAAAAGACAGCAATCCGAGGCCTTTAAGAAGGCTCGGGAAAATGTTGCAATTAGTGAAGCTGTGATACAGATCGACTTCTCTGAGAACTACACATGCAAGGAGCTGCTCACTGGAACAATACACAGATCTCAATATTTACTGTTGTTACCTGGTATAGGAAATAAGATATTGGTGAAATTCAGAAACAATCTTTTGCTTTGGTGTCTGATTATGTATCGCATGACAAATATGTAGTTGATATTTGCTTAAGGAATATACTTTCGAAAATATTGGATATTGTTCCGAATTTTGAACTTGTGAAAGTGTTTTCTGATGGAGCTGCTTGTCATTTTAAGCAGAAATACACATTGAGCCATGTGATATATCTTTCCGAAGTATTTGGAATCCAAATTGAATGACACTTCTTCGAATCCTATCACGGAAAGGGGGCAGCAGATGCGATTGGAGGACAAGTGAAGAGGATGGCATGGACAGCTGCGAAAGCAGGAAGCAGGATTCAGAGTGCTAAAGAATTTGTTAATACTGTTAGAAAGAAAACCAAAATATGTGTTCTTGAAGTTTCTCTGCCTGAAATTGAAGAAGCAAAAGAATTTCTCGACAAAAGATTTGAACGTATTTCACCTATGCCGTCCACTCAGCGGGTTCATTATGTGAAAGTATTAGGTTTAAATGTTGTGGAATATGCTTTTCTTTCATGTGCGGAAAGTGTCACAATGATGCACAACTTTCAGAAATAAAAACAGTCTAGTGATATGCGCGTGTACTACGGGGCTACTGCATCTAGCGTTTCTACACTATAAGGAGTCCAATCCAGTAACTAGTGTGTCACAGGTATGTGATGTGTGCTTTGTGCTCTCATGTGTCGTGTTTATTATGGTTTTGAGTCAGCTTTTTATACTTGCAATGATGTAACTGTGATAAGAAATGAGAGCTGTCAACATCTGTTTATTCTGTTTATGTTGCATGACTTTAATGCTTCTACAAAGGATATGATTCTTCTCAAAATGATAAATGCAATTACACACCTGTATGTATTACATGTATGTAACGTATAATACGTATCACTATGATTTACCATATGTTATACCATGTAAAACAAAGACAAGGTATTACAATTTTCGCAAATGTCAGTTAGTCACAAACTCATGTCAGTTAGTCACGCTGATCTTTTGAATAAATATCTCCAAATGAGAATAACATGCCAAACCTTTTTTCAGGTCATTTGAAAGCTTAGAATTCCTCTCTCAAGTGATTTTTCAGAACAAATCAAATAAGAAAACTTTCAGAGAAAACGGAGGACAAACGTTTGAAGTTGGACCTGCAGTTGACAAAAATGTCAGTAAGTCACGAAAAGTTTAGCGCTCATTATTAAATAATTGTTTCACTTTTTAAGGTTTTTATATTTCCTATCACAACCGCCAATGTATTCTCTGTCATCGTATGTCGTTAAAATAACATTTTTACACCAATATTGACCATTAGACAGACATTTTAAGAAGAAAATGTAGTGTAAATGTTCTGTTAGTCACACGCGGAATTGCTCAATATTAAATAAGGACAGCGTAAACACAATTAAAATATATCTATGAGCGGATATTAATAGAACCAACATAAAAACTGAGTTCATTTTCTCCATACTAAAGTCCCTGTAACTCAAGTAGAAAACATTATAAGGCCTTTTCGGTTTCTTTACACTGTTCTTGTCTATCACTATGGACTTCACAAAGCAGTATAAGCCTCAGATCTGGCTCTTAATGAGCACAATCCACTCATCGGTTTGACTGATGAACAAGAGCTGCAGAACGAAGGTCGCTCATGCGAATGCACCAGCTATTCACTGACCTATGTTTACTTGGAATTACTCCGTTGAGTTCTGCAACTCTTTCAACTACAACGGGATATCCGAACAAGTGTAATACGACGCTGCAGGGCCACCTGATATAGAAAGAGACGCCCGGAAGATAGAATCCTGAGAGTTATATCCAAAAGGAAAAAAAGTTTATGGTTCATTTTCTAGACTAAAATGTGATAAACTAATACTCAAATATTTCATTGTATTAAATCAAAAGCAAACTCCATACAGTTTACCATATTAAAACATACCGTAGTATATGTCCCAGCATCAGAGTTATTCATCGCAGAACTTTCAGAAGGATCACAAATTAGATACACCCCAAGTGTCATCAGAAATCTTCAGCAATCCTTAAACATTGGGATGATTTAGACACACCTCCAAGATTCAGCAGAATATCTTCAGCTGTCAGTGAACTTCTGAAGGACGTAGAAGCACCTTCAAGTGTCAGCAGTGTCTTCAAGTCAGTCAACATGAAAATGTTTCAGATACATCTTCAGGTATCAGCAGAATACTTATCTCCAGAAGTCAATCACCACGGGAATGATTCAGATATGCCTCCAAGTGTCACTGGAAAATATTCAGAAGCCAATCGACATGGAAATGATTCAGATACACCTTCAAGTATGGGCTCAATACTTATCTTCAGAAGTCAGTCACCATGGGAATAATTCAGATATAACTTCTAAGTGTCATTGGAATATATTCAGAAGTCAGTCGACATGGAAATGATGCAGATACACCGCCAAGTGTCAGCGGAATATCCTCAAGTGAATCAACACGGGAATGATTCTGATACACCTCCAGGTGTCAGCGGAATATCCTCATGTGAATCAACACGGGGGCGGCGCCGTGGCCGAGCGGTTAGCGCGCTCGCCTACCACCTAGGCGGCCCGGGTTCGATCCCAGGGACCCGCATGTGGTATTCGTGGTGGACGAAGCGGCGTCAGGGCGGGTTTTCTCCGGGTTCTCCGGTTTCCCCCGCCATCTCATTCCACCGGTGCTCCATCTTCATGTATCATCAGTGTCACCGCCTGCGGTGCCGTAGTAGTAAAAGCGGGCGTTAAACACTACAGCAACAATCAACACGGGAATGGTTCTGATACACCTCCAAGTGTCAGCGGAATATCCTCATGTGAATCAACACGGGAATGATTCAGCTACACCTCCAAGTGCCAGCGGAATATCCTCATGTGAATCACCACGGGAATGATTCTGATACACCGCCAAGTGTCAGCGGAATATCCTCATGTGAATCAACACGGGAATGATTCAGCTACACCTCCAGGTGTCAGCGGAATATCCTCATGTGAATCAACACGGGAATGGTTCTGATACACCTCCAAGTGTCAGCGGAATATCCTCATGTGAATCAACACGGGAATGATTCAGCTACACCTCCAAGTGCCAGCGGAATATCCTCATGTGAATCACCACGGGAATGATTCTGATACACCGCCAAGTGTCAGCGGAATATCCTCATGTGAATCAACACGGGAATGATTCAGCTACACCTCCAAGTGCCAGTGGAATATCCTCATGTGAATCAACACGGGAATGATTCTGATACACCGCCAAGTGTCAGCGGAATATCCTCATGTGAACCAACACGGGAATGGTTCTGATACACCTCCAAGTGTCAGCGGAATATCCTCATGTGAATCAACACGGGAATGGTCCTGATGCACCGCCAAGTGTCAGCGGAATATCCTCAAGTGAATCAACACGGAAATGGTTCTGATACACCTCCAAGTGTCAGCGGAATATCCTCATGTGAATCAACACGGAAATGATTCAGATACACCTCCAAGTGTCAGCGGAATATCCTCATGTGAATCAACACGGGAATGATTCTGATACACCTCCAAGTGTCAGCGGAATATCCTCATGTGAATCAACACGGAAATGATTCTGATACACCTCCAAGTGTCAGCGGAATATCCTCATGTGAATCAACACGGGAATGATTCTGATACACCGCCAAGTGTCAGCGGAATATCCTCATGTGAATCAACACGGGAATGATTCTGATACACCTCCAAGTGTCAGCGGAATATCCTCATGTGAATCAACACGGGAATGATTCTGATACACCGCCAAGTGTCAGCGGAATATCCTCATGTGAATCAACACGGGAATGGTTCTGATACACCTCCAAGTGTCAGCGGAATATCCTCATGTGAATCAACACGGGAATGGTTCTGATGCACCGCCAAGTGTCAGCGGAATATCCTCAAGTGAATCAACACGGAAATGGTTCTGATACACCTCCAAGTGTCAGCGGAATATCCTCATGTGAATCAACACGGAAATGATTCAGATACACCTCCAAGTGTCAGCGGAATATCCTCATGTGAATCAACACGGGAATGATTCTGATACACCTCCAAGTGTCAGCGGAATATCCTCATGTGAATCAACACGGGAATGATTCTGATACACCTCCAAGTGTCAGCGGAATATCCTCATGTGAATCAACACGGAAATGATTCTGATACACCTCCAAGTGTCAGCGGAATATCCTCATGTGAATCAACACGGAAATGATTCTGATACACCTCCAAGTGTCAGCGGAATATCCTCATGTGAATCAACACGGGAATGATTCTGATACACCGCCAAGTGTCAGCGGAATATCCTCATGTGAATCAACACAGGAATGATTCTGATACACCTCCAAGTGTCAGCGGAATATCCTCATGTGAATCAACACGGGAATGATGCTGATACACCTCCAAGCGCGATCACGTTATCACGAGAGTCAGTCAACAAAGACATGAATTAGGCGCACCACCAAGTGTCATCGAGATATTAGCTACGGTCCTGCAGGGAATGATTAAGTACGTAACACATTTCAGATTAACGCTAATACAGCTTTCCTTAGGAATTATTGAAGCTTTCCAGCATGGGGTAACCCCTTCACTGAAACATGTGTCACGATAACATCACTTGGTATGAGGAGGCTTATTTTAAATGGTCATGCTCTACAGATTTCTTTGTTGGTCAGGAGTGCAGAAAGATGTTTTCTAAGGCGGGCGGGAGAGGGGAGGGGACCTTTATTTGAGCTGGTTATTTCCTTTAGCAGCCACAAGCAAATTAGTGATACTGATATTAATGAAAGAAAGCATATTAGGACAAATACATGGTTATAAATTAATTTTCTTCTTTGCCGGGAAATGGGTTGCAGCATTTGTTTGAGCGCTGATGGTACTTGAAAACGTAGGCAACCCTAAGTTTAGGCAGGTTAGACATTCGCATTTGTACTCCTCTCATATATCTATTATTATTCTTTTTAGTTACTAACATGTGGGAACCCACGTCTGAAATTTTCCCTATAGTTTCCTGTAAATAATTTGTGTATGTTTAGGCTGTGTTAGCGGAGAGACACACATATTTGCTAACTACCTAAGTTTGGAAGCTTATGTGTATGTGCACTTCATACTGAAGTAGTGTTAACTTATTTTGAATGTTGTTTTATAATGCTCCTTTTAAAATAAAAACCAGTTATGCACATAGGCCTCACTAGGTTAATTTTGCTATTTGTATTTTTTCCAAGTCTTTAATTCGAAAAGGTGATATATTTCATTGAGCAAATCTATATCTGAACATTTATTTCTGGAAGTTACAAATTGTTTTAACTACCTGAACTACGTACGCGGAATGCTTTCATCATTATCGGCATACTTAGTTTTATATCTATTCGTTGACTTCATTAGAGAATGGAGAAACTGTTGCAGATCATTAGCACGGCCATTGTACCACTTCAGTGGTATTCAACAAAATACGGGTTTTTAAAAACAATTACATTAATTTTAACAACATAATGTAGAAAAAAATTAATGAATGGTTCGCAAAAAATTATAAATATGATATATATATATATATATATATATATATATTACTATTAAGTCACTGATAATAAAATTAAGGTGTAATTAGAGGAAACTGGGACTGAATTTTCACCTAAAATTGCTCAAAAAGTCAAAATTGAATTTATTTAAATTGTTTCGTTATAGCTTTGCACAACTGTTCTTTTGTTTGTTTGTTTTGTGTTGTTTATCCAGCCGCCCTTAGTACCACTGGTAGCCATTTTAAAACCTTGCGCTAGAGGTGTGGGCATTTAAACTCTTGCTGACACGCATGTTTCTCAAAACTACATTTTTACACATTCGAAGCGTTCCACGCATGTTAGATATTCACCAAATTCAATGCAATTTGACACACATAGCCAAAAATATGCTTGCTACAAACTAACAGAGCAAAGGTTAAATTATGTTATAATTTAAATGGACAAACTATTGAATAATTTGAAAAGCATATAACATTTAATAAATATTTTAATAGCCTACGCTACAAAAATATTGTAAATAAACTAAATATATTTAAGTGAGGCCTCCCTGTAAAAGTGTTTATCATATTATAAAGTACGCTTGAAAAAATTATGAATGTCCTAGTTTAACATCTAATGCCGGAGTAACAAAGTAAATTTGCAGTTATTTTGCATATCAATTATTATAAAAACTTAGTAACTTCAAAAATATTAATTTAATTTACGATTGACAATTTTCTTATGCATATTACACCCAATGAACGCTTACATTTTCATAAAAATCGAACAATTGTTTAAGCTTGAAAATTCAGTCCCAATGGCCATTAAGTCTGTGGGCTATTAATGCACTGCTAGAGTTTAGCTAATAGTTTCATTGTGATTTAAATGCTTCTAGGCCCTTCTGGAATGTTTGATTGGCACGAGAATCATCGTGACAGGAGATGCAATTCTACCCCATGACCGAGCACTCATTATAATGAACCACCGTACAAGACTTGATTGGAATTTCCTTTGGGCAGCTATGTTTTATGCTTGCAAACCTTTGGCCCATAGATTGAAGATAGTGCTGAAAGCTCCAATTCGGCACATACCTGGTGCAGGTGACATATTTTCCTATTCTTTTATTTGCATTGTTTGTGGTATCTGTTGTGTTACTTTAGTTTTTAATCATAAGAGCTGCTTTATATTTTGCATCTGTTCTTGGATATACTTGGTATGCCTGTTAAAATGGTGTCAGTTTTTGTGTGACATGGACAGGCATGGCCCCATTGTAGGCCACTGTTCTTCCAGGGGCATGGGGACTACGAATATTATGACAGAGGAAAGTAGTATTACATTTAAAGCTATTGGTGATACTATTATAATCGCGTACTTGGTAACATCTTATATTATTCACACGATTACAACCAATAGTATATTGCAGGAGAAAGATTGTTCATGTCTATCAGTTCTTCATATAGAAACGCTCCATATGAGCACCGCTATGTCTTATTTACAAACTGTCATCTAGTAACTTGCCTCTACTCCACTCTATACATTTTAAATGAGTTTCTAATTAATAAAGTAATGAAATAGCAGTATGTGCACATGCCAACTTTAATTTAATTAATAAAAGCTAAACGTCTTGTGGAATGAACTTTCTCAGGTTGTATTTAGAATTGCGTGTTCAAAGCTAAGATGAATGGAGTTTAACCGAAAGGGTCGAAAAGGTTAGAGTTTATTAATCTAAAAGTACAAAAAGGTGATAGTAATTAAGGCATATAGATCACTTTGGCTAATAAATGTAATTGGAAAAATGTTTGAGCAGATAATCAATGAAAGTTTCACTGAAGAGATCGAGCAAAAGGGTAGGGGAGAGGCTTGCAAAAACACAATTTGGCTTTAGAAAGGGGCTTCGACAATAGATGCAACGGAGTTTATACAAATAACTGTAAATGCAAAAACAAAAGAAATGAACAGTTATGCAGTTGTAGTTACACCAGTAAAAATGCCCTCAACTCGGCCTATAAAGGGTATAAAAATTAGTTAAAAAGAAGGGAAATGGCCTCATATCTAATAAGAGTTATTTGAGCTACCTAGAAGATAGACACATATTAACAGGATAAACTACATAGATGGTTAAGAGCTGTGGAGTACCTCAAGAAACTGTCTTGGGACCAACACTATGGAATCTTTATCACGATGAAGTTTTAAATTTGGAACTACCAGTTGGAACTAGAATGATCGAATACGCTGACGACCTAGCATTACTAGTCCTTGGAAACACAAGAGAGGAAGTGGAAGAAAACATAGTTTAGTCCATGAACAAAATTGACACTTGAATGATCCAGAAGAGATTAAGCTTAGTCCCTGAGTAAACAAATAGTTATCTTAGAGGGAAGAAGAACACTAAAGGAAATAAATATAAGTCTCGGAAACCAGGAAATGAAAGCTCACAGGTATCTGAGGTATCTAGATATTAAAATTGGACATAATATGAGTATGTGGACACACAGAGTATGCTGCCGGTTGTAGCACTGGGAGGACTAATGCCAAACATTGGAAGACCAAAAGCAGGGAAACGAGAAGTACTTGGAAATGTAGTTAACTCCATAATATTATATTGTGCTCCTACCTGGAGAACCTGGAAAAGATATATAACAGAAGAATTGTCGATAGGGTGCAGCGTAAAATTGCAATAAAAATAGACAGTGCATTTAAAACGGTCTCCACCAGGGCATTACAGGTGATAGCGGGGACTACAGGTGGAAGGTACTGCTTCGGCCATACGCTAACCAGGGATTCTACATTGTGAGTGTAACAAATACGTCCAATACAATTGTTGGCAATAAAGAACCGTTTCGCCGAAAAAAAAAAAAGTAACTTGGGTCAAATATTTGGAGCCATCTAACTTCTTGACGAATGGGTATAAACAGTTTATTTATTTACTAACGTCGCGCAAGAATTGTGTGAACTGGTCTGTAATGCACTTCTACCTTAATTCGACGAATTTAGTCACAATTTAATGTTAAAACTCATGCAAAGTTTAATTTCTAAGAAGATTTGGCAACGTCACGTTAACATTAAATTGTTACTAAATTAATTCGAATTGAAATAAAATGACCTTAGAGCATTGTCTACACAATGTCTGCGCAACAGTTAGGGAAATATTAAACCATTTATATCAATTCGTCAAGAAGCTAGATGATTCCAAATATTCCAAAAATTTGACACAGATTGTATTGGACTTATTTGTTACACTCATGTAAAAGCCCTGGTTAAGGCCTGTCCGAAGCATTACCTTCAACCCGGTATACCTTCACTCCTGCTAGTTAAACAGCGTACTTACAAACGGAAACATATTAAATAAACAGGGTCAAAGGGCAAAGGAAAGAGATACCTCTATTAAAACACGGCAAATAGAATGGGATTTAGAAACTGAAACAGCTCAGTGGACGAAGATCTTATTAGCGGATATAGAATACTGGCTAAATAGGAAACATGGACACATTGGATATTACCTAACACAATTTGTATCAAGACATGGGCATTTTAAAACGTACCTATTCAGATTTACTATGGTAAATAGTGAAAACTGCCCATAATGTGAAGGAAAGGACACACCTGAGGACAGAATACTAAAATGTAACATTTGGAGTGACATAAGGCAAAAACACTTCAGACAAATTCGACAAGATATAAATGGAAATAACCATAACGCTAATAACAGACAATGAAAAAAGGGTAATTATTAGGAAATGATTACCAGTATTATCAGAGAAAAGGAAAAGGGAGATAACTATGGCTGCCATATTATGTAGTAATACTGAATTTGTTACGCAATATATGCAAATAGAAACTGGAGGGTTTTTGGTAGGTATACCACATTGGAAGTCCCACAAAGCGTTCTCCCCTTCAGTGAGAGAGAGAGAGAGAGAGAGAGCGAGAGAGAGAGAGAGAGAGAGAAGAAGCACTGCTGCTGCTACTACCAGCACCACCACCACTACTACCAATACCAGCAGCAGCACCACCACCACCACTACCAATACCAGCAGCAGCACCACCATCACCACCACCACCACCACCGAAACCACCACAAAGACCACCAACATCATCACCACCAACACCACCACCGCAACTGCTGCTGCTACTACTACCACCACCACAACTACTACTGCAGGTTTCCGTCCCCGGGGTGTTCTGTTGTCTAGAGAGGAAAAGCGAGACAGCATCACATGACAGCTCAGGATTCTGTCATAAATAGGTCTACTATCCACATTTAATAAATCCGCGAACGCCGGCTGAAGCTCAGGGTTTCGTCGGAATCCATTCCTAATAAGTAGGAAAGGTTGATTTAACAACAGAATATCTATTACACTGTGGACAAACCATCTTACCTACCAACAGGAAGAAAATTAGAAATAGTTCCCGGAAGACAGATATGTATGCCCTCTATGACCTGCGCTTTCAAATGCTCCACATAAACAAAACAAATGCTTTCAGCTGGACGGATCGATTACCATATACTTGGTTAAACCGAGTCGTGATATTTTACTCAGGTGTTCACTAGATTTTTGTACATACATCGCATTATACGGGCAGAGATTAAACTTCTTGCTGTGAAGAGCAAATTACACGAGGGACTTCTTCATCAGCATCAGAGACAAAGCTTTCTGTTTCTAGCTTTTCGTGTACTGTCAGGGTGGTTGTCACAATCAGACTGACATTTCTCTCTTGGTCAAGGGCATTTTGCAGTGCGATCTACAAATATTTATTCGTATTAGGCAAGATATAGCTCACGCTTTATTTTAATTTATTTATTTCTCATTTATTTACTTGCGTTGTACTTCGCTTTCTTGCTACTTATTACCTTGATAGGATTGTAAGAGGATTGGGACTAAAGCATCGTACTGTGATATTGCATTTTCGGTGCTCTGAATGGCTATTCGGTTTTATATTATTTCCTCCTCTTATAACTTTTAAAGCGTCAGCATGTAGAACCGTGCAACAAAAACTGCCAGATCTCCTCATAAGCAACAGAGTACAATGTATGTAAATTCTCCGTGTAAAGACACTTTAGATGTTCATATGGAAGACTTCAGAAATAAAGCTGAATCTTACAGTGTGATTTTTTAAAATATTAAAACAAACTACAACCCTAAAATCAGAGCACACTTTGAATAATTTGTCAATGGGGCTTAAAACTGCCTCAAGGTCAAGTACCACCTATTTATATAAATTGGGGACTAATGTTTTATGACATCGCGCAAGACACTTGCTGTTCAATAAAGCTAGCTTGCGTTCCACATTATGCCCTGAAATGGTTGGAATATTCAAAAGTATGCTCACTTTATTCCAAATTTCAGAGGTAAAATATGCAATAAAATAGCATTTTACGCAATGTTAAAAGCCCCCTTTTAGGCAGGTAAGAAAAACGGACATTTACTAGACAAAAGTGACATTTTATGTAGTGAATGTCAGTATAGTTATTAAAAACAGTGAACCAAGAAAGATGTGATTTAGGAAGTTTTATATGAAACCATGCTCACGACCATAATGCTAAACCTGTTTTATATAATCACAAACACCAGGATTATTTTCGTAAGGCGTTATACTGTTAGAACATCCAAAAATTTGGAATTTTTATTAAATATGCCGTATTACTTGGTTGCTTTTACCATTAACTTCTGCTCAAAAGTTCTCCCTGGTGTGATTTATTGTAATTGTCACATTTTAGGTTATAAAGACCAGAATTTGGCCTCGTAAGTCGATTAAGAAGCACAAAATGTATTAAAAAATACGCTGTTTTCTGCACTAGTAAATGTCGGTCTGGGTTGGTTAGACGCTGGTCTATTGATCCCAAGGTCGCGGGTCCAAATCCGGTCCAGACCAATGGTTTTTAAGTGTGCTTAAAAACGACAGCTCCATGTCAGTAGATTTACTGGCATGTAAAAGAACTCCTGCGGGACGAAATTCCGACACATCGGCGACATTGATATGATCCTAGCGATTGACAGCGTCGTTAAACAACTTTTTTTTCACTAGTAAATGAAATTTTGCTTCAATCATGCGCCAACGCTTAGCGACTACATTCCGACCAGTCGCGTCGAAATGTCGCGCGACGCAGTGGCTTGAGTATGAAGATGCTTCGGCGCATGCTCCAGCCCCACGTCACGCCGCTTGAGAATCACACTTTTACCTATCGCACGTAATCGCCGGCTGTCTGCAGGCTGAAGATGAGTTGATGTTGGTCTGTGTGAGGTGACTCAAGGTACATGTGTTCCTAGTAGAAAACCAGAACTGTTCTATGAACCTGCAAATTGCATTGAGAAAGCGGAACAAATTTGATTGCCAAGTTTACGAAGTCCAAACTACCGCACCGAGACACTGTGAGAGTTTCCGTACAGGATTTTGCGAGGATTGGTGGACCGAGTGTCATAGCCAAAGAAAAACTGTAAGATTTATCCGATAGTCTTAGGAGTCTACAGAAATCAATAAAGAAATTAGCTCAACAGTGTGATATTTCTTAGGGTTTGGTGTACAGAGTAGTCACAAAAGAACTCGGTTTGTATCCATATAAAGTGCCAATTGTCCACGGATTAACCCTAGCGTTACCAAGAAGGGGGTTCGATCCCAGGGACCCGCATGTGGTATTCGTGGTGGACGAAGCGGCGTCAGGGCGGGTTTTCTCCGGGTGCTCCGGTTTCCCCCACCATCTCATTCCACTGGTGCTCCATCTTCATTCCATGTGTCATCAGTGTCACCGCCTGCGGTGCCGTAGTAGTAAAAGCGGGCGTTAAACACTACAACCCCTACCAAGAAGGGGGGTTCTCTAAGCCCACCTTTTGTAATTTTTTAAATTCTGTCTTTTAATTTTTTTGATTAAAAGCATGCAGTTAACAGTTATTTTCAATCACTGTTTCTACTACTGAATTGCGTAATTGTTTCAGTTTTCATTGTTGGTCTTTTTGAGAAGCAATGAACTGTAAAGGTCGATATAACCTAGTTCATCTAAAAAAGTTAAAAAAAAAAAAAAAAAAAAAAAAAAAAAAAAAAAAAAAAAAAAAAGGAATGGTTAAACAATGTCAAATATTGTCTTTATAAACATGACAATATATAATACCCAATTTTAACATAAATTTGTTTAAAAATTACTCACACATGTTTTTGCCAGTGGTGGTTATAAAGCACCCTTGCCCCGGTAATATAATTTCTAGAATAAGGCTTGACATTGCTAGAGTTAAAACCCACTGATCACGGGAAAAGAGTGCAATATTATGAATAGTTTCATAGGTTTATTGTACGCCATGGAACTGATGTGTTAAATAGGACATACTTTACTGAAGAAGCTTAGTTTAATTTATTCGAATGCATAAATTCACAAAGTACACGAACATGGTGTATTGAGAACCTTAATGCTGCGAAGAAAGTCCCTCTAGATTGGAAGCAAATTGGAGTATGGTGAACAATCTCTCGCTCACAAATTATTGGACGAATTCTTTATTCGCACCTCAGTAAATTCGAATGTTTATTGCTCGGGTGTTCTTTTTCCGTTTGTTGTACAGTTAAATAAAGATGAGATGAAAGATGCGTTTTTTATCGAGAAGACAACGCCACCACTCATACATCACATCAATCTATGGGACTGTTAATAGGCATCTCAGGGGAAATACTAATTTCTCAAAGTCTGTGTTCGCCGCGGTCCAATATCTGACGTCTCCCGATTATTTCCTCTGGGGAGCAGCTAAAGCTTCGATCCACTAGGAAAATTGCAAAGCAGTAATTGATTTGCTGAAAACAGCAATTACAGACACATAACATCTGTAACAAAATATACTTTAATTACAGGGCTTCAAAATACATTAAAACGAGTGAATCTGTGTGTTCAAGAATATGGTCAACGTGTTCAACTTCTTTAAACAAGTGAGTTTTGTATTATTTATGCATATAATCTTTCATGAATGACATAGTACGTGAACGTAAAATATTTCTTAACTTGCGGAATCTTATAACACATCGCGGAAGGGCGGGCCCTAATACGGCGATTGCAGTTATGTATGCGGACGGCGTAGATTGTGACGTACGTCTGATCAGTACAGTTCCGTGCAGAGGAACTCCACCATTCCGAGTGTGTCTAGCCGTGATACTAAAGAGTTGCGTGTGTCAAGCGATTCATAGTGCAATGCCTCAAACAATTGGCTTACTAAGTGCAATAATAAATTATTTAGTTGCATAATTCGGACGTAATGTATTTCTTCGAGAATGAGAAGATATGTGCCTGTTTAGTTTCACATTATTACGAGCTAAGAAGTACCTACTATTTTGAAAGACACTGTAATACTAAAGCACATACGGAAAATATTAAACGTCATTCACACAATTTAAACCTTTTTTGCAATTTTTCAATTTGTATTGCAATTCAGTATGGTGTAATCCAGTCAATAGCAAGCAAGTACAGATAAGTAGCAAAAGACATAAATAACAACTATAACAATAAAATAAATATAATCATACAAAGAACTGTTAACCAAGTATAGAGAGTGCGCCCAATGAACTATTAACAGTAAGTACAAGCAATCGAGTTCAAATAATCGGCTATAATTCAATAAGGATTTATGTGACGTGATGAATTAACTCAAATAGAGACGTCTAGTCTACAAATGTCCGAGGGTATTAAATGAATTGAGAAAGTATCGGGAACAATAAACAAGATACCCCAAGAATTCTGTCCTGATAAGCTAAAAGACAAATTCTATAGTGTAACACACAGATATAATGCATAGGCAGTGTTGAACAGTTTGGCGAAAACACAGGACAATAACTTAATGGAGAAAATAAATATTTTCACGTATGCTCCATTAACCTCATGCAATGTCGAAAGAAGCGTTTCGCGGTACAAGCATATTCTAACTGATTAACGCAGAAGTTTCACCTCTGACAATCTACGTATGTACATATATGTGCATTGTAATTTCTTCTTATTACAATGAAAAAGATGTATATTTCACGATGTAACTTATCTTCCCGGAAACTTGTTAGATAAAGCAAATACCTTTTCTAAGCTTTATTTCACTTTTTTGAGTTACTAAAGAAGGGAAGAAAGAGTTCAGGTTCACTGAGTCACTTATAGAACCGCCTTTAGTAAAGTTAGAGCTTAAAAGATTGCGTCCACATCGCATCAATTAGGCTCGTACGTACGAAATGTGGTATTATTGTGTGTAAGGCAATTTATATACTCAGGACTATACGTCTGACCGACACACTGTGAGCTGCCTCCCCGCGAGGTCATTTACGCTCGCCACGGAACAGTCTAGGCACATATAACTTGTGCTAATGATCCCGCTCGCCCGCGGTCTATTTAGAACTATACGCTCGGAGCAGTTCGTGCTGCCATCTGAGTGCCATGTCTTGGGAAATCTTGGTTACACGAAAGATGCGAAGTGACTTGTTGATGACCCGTTATTTGGGGCATTTCAGTTAATTTTCAGGGCATTTTGGCGTATTTTGGAAAGGTTGATTCGTGGTCCTATGGGTAGCTTTAAAAAAAAACAATTTTCTAAAGAAATTAAGATTGAGTCATATGCCAAATGCCACAAATGAAACGTTGTGAATTTTAAAGTTTTACATTTTCCATTTTGTTTCTCGAATATAGCTCGGTGCCATCGTGACCGAGTGGTTAGATCGTTCGCCTATCACCAAGAATTCGATCCCAGGGACCCGCATGTGGCATTCGTGGTGGACGAAGCAGTGTCTGGACTGGTTTTCTCCGGGTTCTCTGGTTTCCTCCACCACTCATTCCACCAAATGCTCCATCATCACCTTTCCCATCATCCATTTCACCTGCATTTCATATGACCCTCTACCTCACTCCCATACCTGGTGCTGGGCTGATCACCCGCTTCCAGGTGTTCACTCTGTTCGATCCATAGGTTACTCTGCTCGCCGACAGGCGTCTGACTCTAGGAACAGGCTTGTAGGTTCTAGGCTGTATAAGTCTTCCATATGGGGAGGATAATCAGATGAAGAAGGATAAGAAGAAGAATATAGCTCATCAAAATCAAAGTCTAAATTCGTTATAAAATTAGATGTTTTTCTTGAAAAAGGCAATGTAGGTATTTAACATATTTATTCTTCCAAAAATGAATAATGCATTTAACTATAAGGACCTCAAATCCCAAAAACTATTCTTGATATCAAGAGAAGGCTATTTAAAATATCCTCATCCACCTTCAAAAACATGTACTGGAAATATGAAGAAAACTGGGAAAAACGCATCATGAGGAAAATTTTAAGGTGACGCAAATTGTAATAAAACAAGATTACAAGGAAATCAAATGTTAAGATATCACCCGTTTGTGACGTCGCCTTCGGACATTTACGGCGTTTACGTGAACGACCAGAAACGCAATTGGATCTCAGGACCTTTCTTATGAAAGCATAAAAATATGTTTATTTTAACTTTGACGACATCTTATTATCGTACCCTTAAATCATTAAAAGTCTATTTTTTGAATCCACTGATGATGACAGTAGTTGTAGCCTCAGTCATGCTCAAGGCACACAGAGACCGAACTTAGGAGCTTTACTCATTGGCAGGCAAAACAACTATATGAATGAGGCACAAAGAGTGCAGCGTTAAGTTTTCGTGCTAAATTTACTGTTATTATGAAGTTTACAACACCATATGAAAGTTCCATGCGATCATCCGTTACTGATACGTGGAGAGTACTCCAATGTGGAGATAAGGTTTTAAATTTCCTTTGACTGTTTTGGTTTTACAATTTTCTTTATTACATCAGCTGTTTGTGACAAATGCCTGAGCCTCTGGATGCGATAGACCACGTCATTGGTACACTTCACCAAGTGGTACGGTCCCTGCCTTGCTATTGCAGCTTGGGGCAACGCCCTTAGTTCCTGGTAAGGCGATACAGCCACAACACATCATCCTGCTGGAACCCTAGGCTGTTGACTTGCCGGTCGTACCGGGTCTTCATCCGGTCGCTCTTTACCTGCATGTACTGACGGGCTAACTCGTGTTCATCGTGAAGACAGTCCACGAGGTTCTCCACGTAATTGACAGCTGGCTGTCCTGACCTAGGGGGACTTCCAAACATCAGGTCGCTCGGGAAATAGCTGGCGACATCCCCGTGGTGTTATGGTTAGATGAACTATAGGCCAGCAAGAACAGCGACACCCTGATATACCAGTCCCTCTAGTGGTTGCCACAACCTTCCTCAGACGTTCTTCGAAGATCTTAATGTACCATTCGATCATGCCCTTCGATTGCGAGTGGAAAGGGTGGTGAGCAGCTTGTGCACTCCGAGACGCTCTAGTGTTTCTCTCATCAGATAGGACTCGAAGATTCTGCCCTGTTTGCAGTGTAGTTCTAGTGACGCTCCAAAGCGTCAAAGCAGTTCTTCCTCAAGGAATTCCGCGATTGTCTCGCCCTCTCGGTTAGGAATCACGTACACTCCCGGTCACTTCGTGAAGTAGACCATGACCACCAGCAGATAATTGTTGCCCCTGTCGGAGACAGAGAATGGTCCATCTCTCTCAAAAGCAATGCGTACGAAGGGTGCTCCGACGTTATACTGATGCACGTGACCACGGCCCCTGGTCTGTGGGCCACGACTTGCCGCTCACACATGGCATTGGCGGCACCATCTCTCAGCATCTGCCTGTAGCCTCCGCCCGTAGCCGCAACCTTTGTCGCAGCTTGTCGATGGTGCGGTTGGATCCAAAATGCACTCCAGAGGAACCCGAATGCACCTCCTCCAGGTCTTCCATGGCCTTACTCTGAGGAAGCACTAGCTGCTCTTTGTGGGTGTTCCCATCTGGTGATTCCCAGACAACACCTCGTCCTTGATCCTCAGCGAGTCCCATTGGGCTCAATGAGACTTATACTCGCTACTCCTGGGTGTAATGTCCTCCCAGCTCGGCCTGATTCCTGCTCCCGCTTTTTGGTGGAGTGACCCTAAGTAGGTGTCCGCCACATACCACCCCCTCCCCCTCGGGGCTGAACTAACCAATCCTTCTGCAGGCAAAATCACGTGGATAGCTGCCGTACACTCCTCCTCCAACCTATAGCAGTGACCGAACTCCTCCGGGGAAGATCTTGACAATGTATCCTCATTGGAGTGTCCACTTCCGGTGTTCTGAAGTGAAGTTACGGGTTCTTGAAGCTTAACAGTCAGTTATGAGGTCGAGTGGTCAGTCCTCAGCTGGAATGGCCAATCCTACAGATACTTATGGAAATGCTCCATCACCTTTACTACTGCCAGGAACTCGCGACGGGTGACGCAGTGGTTCTTCTCGGTCTGAAGGGCGTCTTGATGTAGAGGGCTATTATTCGCTCCAGTCTGTCTTGAATCTGGGATTGTACGCCTCTAATCCCGCTGTTACTGGCGTATGTGAAATCGCGATCCGGTTGTGAGAAACCTAAAATAGGCGCACAGCGCCCTCTGACTTAAGCACCTGGAACGCGCCCTCGGCCTCTTCGGTCCACATATGAGGACGGTATTCAACCTGTTTGCTGAAAAACTGACACTTATTGGCGTTTAGATTGGCTGCCTGTAATCTCCGTAATACCTTTCTAAGATT
Source organism: Tenodera sinensis (assembly GCA_030765045.1). Lineage (NCBI taxonomy): Eukaryota > Metazoa > Arthropoda > Insecta > Mantodea > Mantidae > Tenodera > Tenodera sinensis. The sequence goes on along the minus strand of CM060964.1, from coordinate 141,128,687 downwards.
CTCCAGAAGATCTTCAAATGTGCTGGCAATTACGATGTCATTCAGGTACAACAGACATGTGTCGTAAGTGAGGCCCCTTGTCACCGATTTCATTCCATGGAAAGTGACTGGCCCTTTGCAGAGGCCAAATGGCATAACCGTGAACTGCCAAAACCTTTGGCCCGCCGAAAAAGCTGTCGTTTCTTTGGCTCTGGGATCTAGAACAAATACCCCAATTTCAAGTTCATGGTCAAGAACCACTGGCACCAGCAAAAGTGTCCGGGGTGCCGTGAATCCGGCGTATGGGGAAATAGTTATTTTGGTTGACAGCTTTCAGCTTCCAGTAGTCCACGCAGAAACGAAATTCGCCGTTATTCACCAGAATTCCAGAGGAGCACCAAGGGCTGTCGGACCCTAGGACATCCCTCTAGATCTCATGTCCTGCAGCATGTCCCTTACTTGTGCTTGTTTAGGCAAAGGACACATCTTGGAGTTTCCCGGATGGGTCGGACATCTCCGGTGTCGGTATGGTGGAGTACTCGGTTGGTGTGACCGTAATCGTCGATCCCTTGGCTGAAGCTCGACAGTAACGTCCTAGTAGATGTCGAACCCTTTATAGTTGCTTTCCGCTCAGATAGTCGGTGGCCCTCTTCAATAACTCTTTCAGCTGGTGCCTCATGCCCTACGATGTGCCTGGCTCCGTGCGTGCGTTGCAGAATGTCACAGTCACAGCAGGCTTGAACATCCCCAGCTCCGTTCCGACTTGCATATGCCAAAGGATTCAGCAGCGTCATGGGCACTTCCTTCCGGCAAGGCAACAATATCCAGGCGACGCACTATCCGTCCAAGAACGTCTTCCTGACTAACATCAGATTCTCTGATTGTTTTCCTTTCAGATGCTCTTGTACAATCACCCCATGTCTCGCGCAGGCTACATGTCCTCCATCGAGGTTGCCATGCGTATCTCTGGCTGCTCGTTTGCGCTCCGAAACGTCACCTTGTTTCAGTCGAGTCGCAAGACGCTCTTGCCGACGTCGACCGTCGCGTCATGACTTTTGAGGGCGTCCAGTCTCAGTATCACTTCCTCAGCCACCCTCACAATGAACACCCAGAAGCTTATAACGTTGCGCTCCAAAATCTACTCCAGTCAGGTCTCCTGCACAGGCAAGGTGTCGCCCAATGTCGTCACTATGTCGTAGGATCAATCTGATTTCCTCGACGGCAAGCCCTTCACCACGTCAGGTCGGATCATGGTCACGGCTTGAACCGTGTCCAACATTATCCGGTACTTCTCTTCCTGTATTCATTCATTAGTGTCCAAAGTAAGCTCAGAATCAAATGAATACAAAATAGCTCTTCAAAATTAATAAATTTAAAGATAATGTAATATTAAATAGTCACATCAATAACGTCTGACTTTTCTACATATGCCTGAATAATTTTACTCTTGTACAAGGCTCGCAGCGCCACTCGAGGTGATGGCGGCTTCGATGTGCCCATCGCCCATAGTGCCCGCCTCGATAGCGTGATGGTTAACGTGTCTGCCTCACGTTCAAGAGGTCGGGAGTTCGAATCTCGCTTAGGGTAAGTTATCCGGGTAAGGTTTTTTCCAAGGTTTTCCCTATCCTAAGAAGACGAATGTCGGGTAACTTAAAGCTCCATGGACCTCGGGCTCATGTGAGCATCATTTCACCCATTTCATTTCATTTCATTCATTCGTCCGATATGACACAATGTTGGAGGACGTTAATTTTAAAAAAAATCGCCCATAGTCTTATAGTCTTTGAGCATTAGGCGCTGACGTATCACGGCGTCATGGACCCCGTCAACGGAGGAGTAGGTAGTTTCTTAGGACACGTATACAGCCGAGAGGTTTACCAGAGCCTCGTTCACAAGCTGCTCATTGGCCAGAGCAAACTCCTGCAGTGTCTCACCTCGCTGTTCCAGCCTCGACTTGAGCTGGCTGCCATAGGCTGCAGCCAGAGATGACTGGTTTTTAGAGCGTCCCAGAGGTCTCTAAACGCCGCCGGCGACAGAATCAAGTTCAGTATTTCTCTCGTCTGTCCCTGAAGGCTAGCTACCAGCTGTGCTGCTTCTTCTGCTGCTGACCGTCGAATATGCATGGTGACGGCGCCGAATTATCGGCGGGAGACTTAAAAGGTTGAAATTCTGTCGTACTTGGGTAGCCTGACGTGAGCGAATGTTGTCGCACGTCCTTACGTCTCGACCTTCAAGTTGTTAAGGTTTTTCTATGCATTTGTTCCACTCTGGCGTTTAGTTCCTTGGCATTGCCATCGACCATTCCTTCCAGGAGGCTCAACCCCTACGTGCTCCTGGACGTTAACATGTTAGTCCAGGTCTTTCATCCTTCCGCCTCACCCTTCCAAATCTCTCTTCGCGCCGGCGGGTTGTTCGTCTATTTTATGAGTAATTTTAGGAGTACCTTCATATTCTCCATTCCGAATTCGAACTTTGGGCCCATCTTCTCCATTCTGGAACTCAGTTCGGTCTTCATTCCTGCCATTACACGCATAAGTTCTGTCTTTATTTCTTCCTTTATGTCCTTCATTTTCGTCTTCACATCTTCCAACATGGAGTTCGCTGTTGTAACTTCGCTTCCCATCTTCTCCATTCCGGAGTTCACGTTTTTCATTTCACCTTTCATTTCTTCCATTCAGGAGCTAACTGTTCCTGTTTCATTTTCCATTTTGTTCATTTCAGATTTCATATCCGCCATACTAACCAACAGTTCCTCAAGCATTGTCTCCATCGTGGTTTTAGAATCACGCTCCTGAGCCCCCTGACAAACGACAAGTCCAAATACTTTTAATGTCAGTTTATTTCTTCTAAAGCTGAATCACAGAACACAGTTCTCTGTTTTATCGTTAACACAATTTACAATCCGTCGTGACTCAATATTCTGTTCTATCCTAACTTTGACACAAATACTGTTCACTGCACACTAACAACCCTACTGCACTCAAATAAAAAGCTGACCCAATACTAAACCTGACTAAGACTAAGTGACTGTCCGTATCAACTCGCCCATATATCCGCGAATTAGGTAAACATGATTTCCCTGGAAATTGCAAACGTTTCTCGAAGCTTCTTGTAAGCTGCCGGCATTAGAGCTCTTCGAACTCTCTGGAAACCGCCTTTGTTCTTGCCGTGCGTTGCCTAGCAATGTAGTGATGTTAGGTAGCTGAAATTTTGCATCTCCTTTAGCCGTTTGGGCGCCGCGGCAATATGATTAATTTCTGTCGTATTATTCCTTTGCAGTTGTAAACCATCTGTGTTGAAAGCAATTATTAGATAGGTATTGGGTAAAAGTCATGTATTTGTTCAAAATATGTGGGAAATCCGGTGTACAGTTTAAATTACTTGAAATTCACACACCTTAATAATAAACAAAGAATGGTACCGTTCGACGTTGCCTTTCAGCTTTAGACTCCCCGGTGACTTTTGGATCTTTAACCTCATTTCTATCCCTATAGGCCTAATTTAATGATATTGTAATGCGCTTTAGCAGAACTAGTAATTTTTACTAACTCTTTGAGAATATACTGAAACATTCTCAGTAATCACATTAATTATGAACTGACGGTTTCCCTTGTGCATCAATAAGGAAAATTGTTGTGACACCAGCCGCGGCGCACAACCAAAAATGTTCGGGCCAAGCTACGTCACACTACATACTAGGTGCAATGCGTATCAATGTGCTCAAGGTCAAGCTGTCCTTCACCACTCACGCGAGCAAACACATGGCGATGAGCGGGGCGAGTTAAAGGAGTTTTCGAGATTACTCGAGAACTGTCCGGCGGCCGGCGTATTTGTAGATTGCAGAAAATGTAAAGTTCGAGAAAATTCCATGTTACGTCATCCTCGATTTATAAGGAGGTGAGGCAAAGAGAGATTATTTTTTAATTTTAGTGTATATGGTGTGTGTGTGTGTGTGTGTGTGTGTGTGTGTGTGTGTGTGTGTGTGTGTGTGTGTGTGTGTGTGTGTGTGTGTGTGTGTGTGTCAGCGACTCGACTCCTAGCATTCATCGCGATGCCTTGACTTATAAGTATTATAGGTGCTCAATTATTTTACCTCATATTATGCACGCTGTAATAATCCTTTGGCGTTTGTTCAGAACATTATATTTAGGTATAGTGTGAAAATACTATTTTGAGGCATAGGCATGCTTGTTTTCAGCTTTAATTTTAAAAGTCAGAAATGTAAACGTTAAATGTCAATTCATCTAAAATAGTTTTGTTTTATAGTGCCTATATTTATTTTTTCAGTTTTCACGCATGGCAGTTATAACTTTATGATTTTTAACTTTTTCTTGATTTTATATTTTAATATTGTTGCAGGATGGGTAATGCAGATGAACTGCTTTCTTTACATTTATCGACGATGGGAACGTGATAAAGAGCTAATTTCACGAGCACTTGACTATTTTCGGGATATTGGCCACACATGTCAGGTTTGTATCTACCAATGTATGAATAATCCACACAGTAAAGTAATAATTTTAACTTTCTTTTAAGATTTCTATTCATTATACCTAAGGAAAATATCTCAAAAGCTGCTTTATTCATAAGAGCAACTTCACAAACTGATGGGAATCTACCAAGTAGAGCAGGGCCGACAAGATGAGCACCCTAAGTGTTAAATGCTTTACCCCTACAATCACCCCCTCCTGTTTCCCTCTATCTGGTAGGTAAACAGACAGGTGGCGTGTGCCACAGAGGTGGTCATTCGGGTTTCGGGTGAAACGTCTTTTGCAACGCAATCAAATGCGTACTTTTGAACTCAAGAAAACACAGAGGGTTAATGAACTGGAGAATATGAGTGAAAGACGTAGCGACAATGATAGACGGCTCATATTGGCATGGTGTGAGAAAGCGCTTTCTCACCACATTGCCGGCTCTAGGTAAACCTTAAGCTGACAAAAGCAGTTCTATAGAATTAAGCTGTTTATTACCTTTGTTTTATTTTTTTCTACAATAGTCATTATGCAATTCCCATATGCTGCTTACAACATTTAAATAGTTCCTATACTGTATTCTCAAAAACAAGTGGCATAATTTATATGAAAAGTGTACTGAAGTTGCTTATGGTGGACATTTCATTAGATAGTGGCGTAGTCATAATGATACTCCCCCAGTTTACACGATTGTACTACTTGCTGGTTTATTTATAAATATTGGTGTTTCACTACTGCGAACTAGACGAACTTACACTAGAACACGTTTGATGTTCATCTGAAACGCTACTTGCTTGCAAAAAGGCGCAGCTTTGGCAATACTTTCGGCAGTGGTGTGTACAAATCCAAAGCATGTTTTCCTGAGCTACGCAATGATGTGTTGCTTTGAAGGTTAATTAATTCCAATTGCAGTTCATCTTGGGCCTCCAAACGATCATATGTAAATGGATATTTAATATCAGTGGTTTCGTTTATGGCAAGGGAAAATAAAGAGCAAAAATACTGCTCTCCCAGTCCCGATTAAACCATCGTACTCACTCATGTTGGATATGCAAGCCACCGCTGCACTGTTAACACTGCCACGCGACTATAGCCAGATTCAACCGGTTTAGTTGGCTCTACCTGGCTGTTGAAAGAGAATAATGGGAACGAGAGGGAGGGTACATACAGTGCCATTCCTTCCCACCCCTGGAGTAGAAGCCTGCAAGAGGACGATCGTAGCCTCTGTAGTCGGTAGCGGTGAAGATCCGGCGTTAGCAGTTTAGGAGTATTCCCTATGAATGACAAGCAAGCAGATGAGCGCTCGGTAACTTAGATCAATGATGCTATGTTGGTGTTCGGTGAGTGTTCTGTTGTTGGCTACGTATACAGCTGAAATAAGACTGTGTTTTCTTATGTTCAGACTATCTTACGTCTACCTTAAGCAGAAGCACAGGCACTGAATCTGCATATGATGAGATATTGCAACACCCATTATTAAAGTAGATGCACAGAATTACATTAAAACTTGAAAGTTCGTTGCTATCGACAAGAAAGCTATTAAACCTGTCTGGACTAAATCAAGAGAGCTAAGCGATAAGAATACCTTTATAAACGTATTGTTTATTCGCTGCCTCTCATATTAAACAACGTATACTTTGTAAAGATCAATGGGCGCTCGGTTCTTGCAAGACAAATACTCCCAGGCTAGTTCTCGCACTGGTAAAGGTGATTCAACTTACGGAATAAAGCAGCTTTTTCGAGGTGAGTCGTTGCAATATTATGCTTCAGACATATGGCAGTTTATTATGTTTTGTAATGTTGTACATGAGAGCATCGCATATAAATGTTAGAATATACATGTTGAGGCAGATTTGAATGAATGAATAACTTATTTGTGCTTAATAACAATACAATTTAACCTACTAAAAACAAAATTAAAATTAACAAACATAATTAAATCCATTATTTCCTACAATTATCTCGGCTTGCAACTGGAAACCAGCTAGAATTTACACACGTTAGCTACTGGAAATTGGCAGCTATTCCCTTAACCTGCTAAAAAAAGGAATATATATATGTACCTTGTTTATATCACATTAGGATGGTCCTTACATGGGGGTTACATATAAATGTTGCCCACCTCTGTAGCGTGACGGTTAGCGTGTCTGCCTTACGTTCAAGAGGTCGCGAGTTCGAATCTCGCTTAGGGTAAGTTATCCGGATAAGGTTTTTCTTTCCGAGGTTCTCCCTTATCCTGACAAGACGAATGTCGGGTAACTTAAAGCTCTATGGACCTCGGGCTCATTTGAGCATCATTTCACCCATTTCAGTCATTCACCGTCCGATATGACATTACGTTGGAGGACGCTAACTGCCCCCCCCCCCCCCAAACGGCCAGTGTTTTGAGCGCATATGTTTTATGTTTAATTATATGTTTTGATAATGTGCCAAATTTCCAGAGTGCTTGTATTTTTTAATTGAATTGAACAATTCAATCCAACCTATACATGGTTTGCAAATATGCTTAATATATTCAAATGAAAGAAATTTAAATATTAGTATATAATAGAACATACAAAATGTGGGAATGCAGCTTTAATCAATACTAGTTTTGACACAATTTTCTTTTCGGTACAGTCTAAACATTGTATTCGCCGATCTTGCACACATCACATATATCTCACATGGAGAGAGCATATTAACTCAGCCAGAGCAAAGGCCAATGGCCAACTCAACAGACTGTACCCGCTCATAAATCTTAACAGCAGCCTTAAGCTACGCATGGGACTTACGCTCTATAAGACGCTGATCCGACCCATCTTAACTTACGCCGCCCCGGTATGGGGATATGCGGCAAAAATGCACATAAAACGCCTCCAAACGATGCAAAATAGAATACTGCGAATTATTGCTAAACTACCGCCAGAGGCTCCGACGTACCAGTTACATGAAGAGCTAAAAATGCTCACAATCGAGCAGTTTATTAAACACCTGGCATGCAACCTATACGCCAAAAAGAATAAGAACCACAACGAGCAAATACGAATGCTCGGGGAGTATGATATGACTCGCGACAAACACCTCCGCCCTCTATCATTGTTCGATCGCACTATAAGCATAGGCGAACCTGAACTCAACATACAGGAATACCTGAATAATTTAGTACCATGAAATTACTGGTTAGGGGATGAAGGGAAGCACACAACAAACACACAACACTATAAAAACATACACTTACACTCAAGCCCTCACAAGTCCTTGTGCTACCTTGCCAAGGCGGACCCCGGGAGACGAGGGCCACCCCGGTAGTGGCACAGGCTCGCTCCTGCACTTCAGGCAGACAGCCCGCCATGTGTGCACTTATACGACCAGGCAAGATCAGGTACACGATTAATGACGAAGCCTCCGGCTTAATCACACCCTAGTAACTAAGATTAAATGACACAGTAGAAGTTAGCTCTACAAGTTGTAAATCTTATAAATATCACCATAACTACACCTAGTTATATAAGCATTTCTTAAAATACTACTAGCATAGATTATAGGACGCAATATAAATTTAAATTTGGTCGGTCTGGGTGGCTCAGTTGGTTAGACGCTGGCCTACTGATCCCAAGGTCGCGGGTTCAAACCCGGCCCAGGCCGATGGTTTTTAAGTGTGCTTAAAAACGACAGCTCCATGTCAGTTTACTGACATGTAAAAGAACTCCTGCGGGACGAAATTCCGGCACACCGGCGAGGCTGATGTGATCCTGGCAATTGACAGCGTTGTTAAATAAGAAAACAATATAAATTTAAAAAAAAAAATTACGCTAAGGACAAGAAATGAAACCTTCGGGTGGAGTTTAAAAACAAAACATGCTCATTCACTCATCCCTCACATCCATCTACACCTAACGATGCCAAATGGCTGAAACACAAAAAGAACACCATCAACTATCATACACATCACCATTATTTACTACCAGGGGACACTCAGGGCTTATGTCATGTTTGCCCTCCGGCACATCAGTAATACTCGCTGTTACTGCCACTGGCAGGCAGCTTCCATCTCTCACCACAGAATGCGCAGGTGCTTTATGCGGTACTGCAGCATAGAGGCCTTGACCTCAAGACTTCCGGTGGGGTTTTTTAGTGAGTAGGCTGCCCGGGTTCGAAGCCAGGGTAGGAGTCTTACATTCGCATGCATGCATGCGGTTAGGGCGTAAGTAGCCTTTTTCCCCCACCACAAAAAAAAAAAAAAAAAAAAAAAAATCACAAAATGAATTGCTTTTTGTTCTTCATTGGCCGTTATTACTCCACTGAATTCTTATGCTAACCTAACTCCCCTCTCTGCCGTATCATTTACCACCCCCCCCTACCTCTGATATAGGCTCTGGTGTGACTATGAGATCCACAGTTCAAAGCCCGTCTGTAATGTAGGCAGCTCGGTGTGCTACTCACGTTGGGTTTATTGACAAAATGTGAACGCACATACCCATCTCATACATCGTCCAAGTCGTCGTGCATTTCTGGACAGGGATTCCTTCTTGAACACCAATCAGTTTGCCATGTCGCACAATATACTAAGCATTATTGGCGTTTTTGGGGGACACTTTATATAATGTGATATTAGGGTGGTCATCTTGTTAGTTTCGTATTTCTTCACGCACACCCCCTAGGTTTTTCCTTTTGTTTTAAGAAGAATTTTATTACCTATTTTGTAGAAATTGAACAAGAGGAACCCGTGCAGCAATGACAGAGAAGTTGCGTCATTTTCCCAACTCCTATTTATGGATATGCTTGACTGCTGCCATACTGTCCACCTTCAGTTGAGCCTCGGTTTCCATTGGCTAACGTTATAAATGCTGATTTGCATTATGGCCCTTATATTAAGAAGTACTGATACGGTTATTTATTTAGTTTGTAAAATTAGGCACCGGATCGGTGGACATAAATTACCAGGATCATATCAGGGCTGCCGGTGTGCCGGAATTTCATTCAAAAGTAGGTCTGTACAAGCTATTAAATCTACTGACATGGGGCTGTGGCTTTCAAGCACACTTAAAAACCATTGGTTTAGGCTGGAATTGAACTCGCGGCCTCAGGATCAGTAGACCAGCGTCCTTTACTATGCCACCTCGCTTACATTCCTTTCTTTTAGCTTGCATATATCTCCCAAAATCTCTATAGTTCCTCAATAATTCCTCCTACTGCTACCTACAAGTTAAAAATTAAAATTACCATATTATCAACAGGTTATCTCTTGTTTTATAGCCTATGCAAAGTGAAGTCTATCAGTGAAGGTGCTAATTTAGTTACACCAGAACTGGCTTTGAATTAAGCTTAACAAAATTTGCAACTTAACCAACTAATGTTAGTAACTATATATGCTTAGTTATGAACGCTGAGAAGGAAATACAGGTATAATGCACAATATCGGTGCACATTTCCTCTCAGTCGGTTTCTAGTTAAACAACAGAGTGAAGTATCAATAATATAGTAAACGAACTAAATGTATGTATAAGGAAACATTTTTATAGTTAATAACCTTCTGTCTAACAGATTCTTCTGTTTCCTGAAGGGACTGACCTAACTCCAGAAAACAAGAAACGCAGTCATCAGTTTGCATGCAAGCACCATTTAGATCTGTATCATCAAGTGCTGCACCCTAAAAGCACAGGATTTGTATTTTTGGTGCAGAGGATGAAGCAAAGTAGGTATCAAATTTGTTTCAGCATATGCATGCGATTATAACGAAGCAAATACTAGACAGTGTATAACTGGTATTTGTATTATATTTAAAAACCAAGGTGAATGAGGAATGAAAGTACTGTTTATTCTGGTATTATGCAGAGGTATTTTGCAGTTTATCATACTGTAATGTCTCAGGGTAACTTTTATCTCTCATTGATATATATACTGCATGCGCATACATATGAGTATGTAAAATCATACTGTCTAGATTTACATAAATAATGTCACATGCAGAAAACGAGATCATGAAACTTAATCATCGCTCTAGAAATCAGTAACGGAGTGACAAATGCATGGAACATGTTAACATGGTAGTTTAATATGAGTTACAGCTTTTGAAGTTCCAATTGATATTCCTGACATTTTTCTCTGAAACAAATAAGCAGAATTAATGAAAATTTATCGTTCATTGCATGTGACATACAAAAGAGAAAAACAAAATAAAAACAAACCACTAGAAAGTGAGGCTAGCAAAAGTAAAAGTACCGTTGTCCTTTTGAATACAATTATCACCTTGGAATTTTATCACCTTTAGAAGCAATAATAATTACACTGGTCAACAAAGAATTTCCGCCAGAAAATTTGATTTATGTAAGATGTGAAGTTCATTGCGCTGATTTCAGAACTGGTTTCATCTCCTTCCTATCACGTATAGTTCCCTGTTTATCCGTAATTTTCGATTTACGTTTTACTCTGCTTAAAGGCTGTAGAATCTAGTTGCTGTAGCACACCACAAGCAAAAGATGAAGCGATCTTATATCTCTTATGTGCCCTATTACACTACAGCTAAGCAATAATTCACCAAGGAATGTAAGAAAGTTCCTTTGCAATACATCCCAGTCAGCAAGCATCCTGTCTGCAGTTTCAGTAAGTGTCGTGTTTGTTGCCAGGAAACGTTGTGCACAAATACGTATTTTAGCCTGCGACTTGTAGATATATATCTCAGAAATGAGAACGAAATCAGTATTTTTTTTAATGTTTTCGCAGATTGCCTTCCATTACTATGCCCCGAAAATGTGTCAATAACCCAAAAAATTATTGCTACGTATGTGCTTCATTCACACCTAAATCGCAGTGGCGTACATAACTAAAGAAATTGTACCAGCTATACTTAGGAGTTCCACTGGGCGATCAGGATAAAAATTGGGCCCCACATACCATAAGCAAGCCATGTGTGAGAGGTTAAGGGGAATGGATGCTGAAAAGGTAAAGTTCGATGCCATTAGGTTCAATGGTATTCTGTAATGTTGTGAATGACCTCTTTGAAGAACTGAAACAAAAGTACAGGGCATAGAATTGGAGATTGCTAATCAATTCGTCTCAGAAAAGTTTGAAAGTGGTTCTCATAATGGAAACCTGAAGCCTTCTGTACCCATTGCCCATTCTATCCATCTAAATGAAGGTTATGAAAACATGAATGTGGTATTAGAAGCGATTAATTACAACTTCCACCAGTGAAATATCTGTGAAGATTTGAAAATTCTAGGCATGCTATTGAGAATACAATGGGGGGGTTTACAAAATCCTGCTGCTTTCTGTGGCAATTGGACAGTCACAAAATAGAAGAACGTTACGTCAAACTTAACTGGGAGCAAAGAAGCACTTTCAACCCAGGAGAAGAAAATGTCAAGTACGTCCAACTGGTTGATCCTGAAAAAGTACCACCTCCCCCTCTCCACATAAAACTTGGATTAGTGAAAAGTTTTGTAAAAACTCTTGGAAAGGCCAATTCAATTGCATTTGAATACCCGAAAGAAAAGTTTACTTTCATATCAGCCGCAAAACCGAAGGAAAGTATGTTAGTGGGACCATAGATAAGGGAGCTGTTGCGTGATAAAGAATTTCCAAAAAGATTAAATGAGACTGAATTGAGAGCTTGGAATTGCTTCAAGTGGGTTTGCGTGAATTTTCTTGGGAAATCAAAGTCACCTGACTACAAACAAGGAGTGCTGGAACAGCTTCATGCTTATAAAGAAATGGGTGTTCGCATGTCACTGAAAATTAATTTCCTAGATTCCCATTTAGATTTTTTTTCCAGCCAACCTTGGTGATTTGTGATGAAATGGGCGAAAGTTCTCACCGGGACACCAAAATGATGGAGTGGAATGAGGAAATGATGGCAGATTTTTGCAGGATGTTCTATCGTGACGATGCAGAGAAATCACACAAACGACAATCGACTAGTAAGCTTCCAATTGAGAATAACTGACTTTATTTTTCCGTATTTATGAACAATTGAAATAAGAGCAAATTTCGCAGCTTTTATATTTGTTTTCTATCAAATTAATGTTGAAAACAATTTTCTTTATCTTTTTTCCAATAGAATGTAATATTACATTTTCACATATTTTTCAAAAAGTGTGATACGTTTTTTGGATATTACTCAATAATTTGAAATGATGCGGAAATATTAATAACAGATTTGGATTCAGGGCGCCGAGTTTAATAGGAAACATTATGATATTAAGTTTTGTATTAAGTATGTTGCTCATAAAATAATACTTTTCAGATTATGTATTTACTTTAAAATGTGTGATTTGTTAATTACATAAGTCAGCTATAATTGAAAAACTATACGTGATAGAAGAAAACTGAAAAGAGCTCTAAATTCAGCTAAGAAAGTTGGTCTAGAAAAATCTTGTTTCATCTCTGGCGGTTAAAACAACTTCATTTTTGTTGACCAGTGTTATTACTTATAATAATTGGTGGTATTACTTTACAATAGCACAGTTCCCTATTAAATCGGACCTCCCAGTCTTCGATACAAAGTACTTGACAATGGGCACGTGACTCTGTGATGCAATTGGTCTGTGTATGTGCGCCTATACCAGAGGTGGGCAAAAACGGATTCATGAATCCCTGTGGTTCATAAACCACTCTCACGCCTTAGCCTTGAAGGTGCAGCTATTTCTACCAGCCAGCATATACCTACATGTTTATATCCGGTTGCCATGACAACGAAGCACCATATGAGGTTCTACGTATTGCTAAATAGACCTGCTCCGAGGGCAAATCGCAGCTACTCGGTTCAGAGATTTAGCGAACCTCAGCCCCTTGTAGAGGCTAGTCTTTGGGTTCATTGCCCTCGTGAAAAGCGAGCTATCTCACCTTCTTCTCTTATTGTTGCAATTAACTAAACAGTGTAAAAATACTGTTCGGGTAAACTGGTTCTGCCCATTTTACTGAAGTTAGCCTAGTTATAACTTCTGTTTTGTTTAGTTAAAGTTAGTGGAGAAATGAATCCGCAAAGTGATACTATGTGCAGTATATTACACACATCATTTTCGCGGTGGTCTGATTGTGATAAAAGGGATGTGCTATTAACAAGAAGACCAATCTCTATTCTTAATTTATCGGCACATGTGGAACAAAAAGGTGTGAAATGTTACACAAAGCATTTTAAAGGTTCGTGGTGCACTGAATATGAGAGGCTGTGCGGTAGTTAATATAGGAAAAATTTATGTTAGCCTTACCTACTACTTGGTGTAAAAAGACTGTCGAACAGTGCTGGTTTTTGTGACATTTAAACATCAATCGGTCATTACATAAACATTCCGACTCTGCTGAACGTGTCAAGTGCGCACTCCTATTGAAGCATATGATGATGATGCTTTGAAGGAAAACAACCGGTTGTATGTTGCTCAGTACAATGGAAATGTAAGACTGAACCAATTAGTTTTTGAGGTTGTGATTAATGCAGTAATGTATTTAGCCAGACAAGAGCTTGCTTTTCATATTCATCTAACATAAGGGATTTCAAAGAACTGTCGTCTTTATTAATTTTGACAAGTCCGTTAGAGATTCCCTCATTACAATAAAATTAAAAGTATCTTCACTGGGGATTCGAAAACAGTACGCAACGAGATTATTGACTGTATTTTGGAGTGCAATGATTATTATATTAAGTTGGAAATATGTAGCAGCGACCTTTTTCGGTTCATGTCGATGATACTACAGATATCACACAAAAATCGCAGTGTAATTGTCAGACTAGTAGACGCCAATGGCGAAATAGTCAAACGCTTTTTGGGCTTTTTTATATCAGTCGCAAAAGGACATTGGAAGCATTGTTTGCCTTGCTTAATTCAGTTATGGGACCGTATGACTATCAGTCAAAATGTATAGGACAGTGCTACAATGGCGCCAGTGTCATGTCTGGACAGCAAAAAAAGGTAAAGGATTTTGCACCTCAGGCAGTCTTTGTTCACAGTTTAGATCATAGGCTGAATTTAGCCATACAAAGCACAATGATTGAAATTTCTCAATGTCACTTCTTTTTTGCTGATATTCCTGGAATACCTTCATTTTTTCATAGCTCTGTCAAGAGAAGCTATGCTCTAAACCTTTTAGGGTGGCGTGTACCCACTGTGACAAACATCCGATGGAGTTCATACTCAAAATTGCTTAAAGTAGTTGAAGAAAACTGGGATGATCTCAGTAAGGTTCTTCAGGACATAGCAGACGATTTTGAGTCTGCCCAGACAGCAATTCGGCTTTCAAATGGTTTTCTAAATAATCTGAATGACTCTAAATTTGCATATTTGGTCAATGTTCTTAAAGAGATCTTTCGGGTTACCAGTCTGCTGTTTGATATTATTTTAAAAAAATCTCTTCCATAGTGTTCTGTCAGAAGTAAATAGAAAACGGTTATCATATACTTCAAAGAAAAACAAATGATGAAGTTTCATAAAACTGTTTGAAACAGCAAAACAAAGGGGGGGGGGGGGGTTTCAGGGCGAAAATATGCTAAACTGTCCCAAGATGAACTTTTCTAGGAGTAAAAATTGTTATATCTTGAAATATTGGATTTGATCATGGCACAAATTATCATTAGATTCAAGAACCTGGAACACTTTAGCCTTGTACTCTCGCTGATTCTTCGAGGGTCCTGCATCATTCAACTGTTTCCCCATTGATGCTCTCACCTCTCTTCAGGAAGCATTTCCGAACTTATTCAAGATAAGTTGCTAGAAAACGGAACTTGAGATTTTTTATGGAAACGAACAATACCAGCATAATGTTTCCATTACACAAGCATTGAAGTTGGCCAAAGAAATCAGTACCTAACATAGTTCAACAGGTATACAAACTTTTTTTAGCTCGTCGTAGCACTGACGTCAATGAGCGTTTCAGTGGAGAGAAGCTTTTCTGCTCTCAAGTGCATTAAGACTTATTTGCGGAGCTCTATGGGCCAGGAAAGACTAACATCTCCATCCAGAAGAACTTGCTGAATGATCTGGAAAGGAAGCAGCCTTTTCATGACAACATAACTGAGAAATACGCCAACAGAAAGGACAGAAGAATCAACTTAATATATAAGAAATAAGCATGTTGCATTTGACTTTTATGTGATAAGAGCTTCATCTATAGTTTAGGTCACGAGCCGCCACTGTATTTTATACGTAAATCTTTACGTTTATATATACTGGCATGTTCTATCCTTTGCATATAGATTCACTATTTTACTACTGTCTTCAAATACGAATATAAATTATAACCGCTCTACATTCCAAGCGCAATCCAACTGTCTTCGTGCACATACCCATATCGCGCTCTCCACGTGGTCTCGATAAGCGGCAACGTCGCCTCTCCCTCACCGCGAAATGTCAATCCCTTTCTTGATTAGCGCCGATGATAGTACAGCCTTTGAACCCCTACATGCCTTCGAACCTCAACCTCGATGCATTTGATGCATCTCCCCTTAAATTATAACTAAATAGGTGCATTCATTTCGTTGTTGGTGAACATGTTACTTGTTTGGCTCGAACTGCAAGCAGACGCTATTAGTACGAAACCACGAAGTAAACACATGCAGAGAACAGCACTACTAATACCTCAGTGACCTTTCGCTTCGTACCTATACTGTCCCTTTGAACATCAGTGATGCGACAGTCTCTTTAGCGCTTATGTTTGCGGGAAACATAAAACTACAAAGGATGGTCCTTTTAGGCCACCTGTTATATTGATTGGAAAAGGCAGAATGTGGGAACATGCAGGGAGAAAGGAGAGAGCAAAATTTAAATGGAGAGGGGAACAAATGGTCCAATTATAGGAGATGTTTAACCAGTTAATGCAGGGAGAAAGGGAAACAGGAGGAAATATTTAACATAATATAGCTTCGGAGGGGGGGGGGGGGGAGCATATAAAAATTGGGGTTAATTAGAAAATATGCAAGAAAATGGTCTACAGGAGCTGCAATTAAACCTGTAATATTGCTTAAGTATTTTGAGCACACATTTGAAATGTAAGGAGGGGATTGTGGACACATGAAATCTTGAGTTGTCCTGTAAAATATAGAGGAATTAGAAATACCTTTCTCAGTGAAATCAGTTTTAAAATCTGTAGACTGTTTTAAAAGGAAAAAAGTGGGAATTGATAGTTGTCTAGCTGAAGTTTTAATAATGATGTAAAATAAGGATAGGCTTTTTAAGTATGGTGTAAAATAAGGATAAACTTTTCTATTGGCCATATTTTTGAATATAAGATTAGATATGTGCATTCTAAAGAGGTAGACGGCTGCAATAACCAACCTATTTATAAAGGACAGACACAGGCAACTATAGAAAGCTAGTCTTGTTATCAAATCTGGGGAAAAGTTTCCGTTGCAGCTTTAGCTGAAGAATAAAATAATGGGCAGAAGAGAATCAACAAATTATCGCCACTCCAATCATGATTTACAAAGAGGGAAACAGATGAATGACCATGCAATGATTATGGAAACTTGATTTGACAAAGATTTGCTAATGAAAAGAGGCACATTGTTCGTTCTCTTTATACACTCTGGAAGAACTTGCAATAAACTAATAAGGGAAACATCATGTCGAAAATTACAACTAAAATAATTAAGTAAAGATATGGTAAGGATATTATATAAATTATATTAATCGAGCACCTTTTATATCAGATGTTGGGAGGAGGTAGTAACAGCTGAAGTGTTGCCTACAGGAGTGAGGGCATAGCCATGGATGCAAATTAAGCCCTTTTTTGTTTAAGCTATGTATAGATGATATTATGCCGAGCGTATGTTTTGCTAAGGCAAACATACCAGTAATTGAGAACATGGAGATGCTAGGATTGAGTGGTTTATTTAAGGACGCTCTTCAACTGCTATAACCCTCAGCGTCCCATTCTATATTAGACGTCAAACGCTGCTTAATTTTGCTCAGAGGACTCTTTATTAGCTTGAGGGTTTCTTACGTGCCATAAATCTATCCGAAGGAAGCTCCCGTCACCCTCCACTGCGTTTAAACCCGTGACCTAAATTAGGACTGCTGTACCCCATGATTTATTGATGTAATCAGTATCGATCATTGGATTAAACCAGGATATTGTTACGCAGCCGCTGTGGGCCAGGGTTATTGGGAGGTCGGTGCTGGGAAGTTGTAACGGTAAAAGGTAAGCAGTGCACCCGCCCTGTGTAAACACGATAAGCGTAATCGCCAGATAAACAGAATCTTCCAGAAGTTTCGCCTTCACTAACGTTCTGGAGCGCTGTGGAGAAATGACTACAGCTATATAAGTGAGCACTTTCGCAAGTCTTGAGGAGTTTCGCGAAGTGAGGGAGTGAGTAGGCAAGTAAGTGAGTGAGTGAGCGTGTGAGTTAGTGAATTAGCGAGTGCGTTTCTAGTGCGACGGAAAGCACTGCCCTCCAAGCGATTCAGTGACGACTCTGATGACGTGCAGTGAATACTATTACTGTAGGGAATTTGAGACATCTTGTGTTTGACGACCAGCGAGTAAATCGTCTGGAAGAAGAGGCAGTGTCGTGTATACCTGATTACGACAAGAAGAAAGTGAAGTGACAGTGACAACTGGAGCTACTTCACATTCAGGAATTAATAGTGTGAGTTAAGTGAAGTCTCAGCGAAAGTGATATAGGTTAATTAGTGACAGTGAAGATTAGTGAAGTGCCAGTTAAAAAACAATTACTGGGCAAAGTCGCACTCGTATCAGTAATGGAATTAAAAATCAAAGATGGGGTAGTGGCCCAAAAGATTATTGATTGGAATGGATGAAATTACAAGTGAAACGAAGAGTGTAAATTCCGGAATGGATTAAATGGGAAGTGAAATAATAGGAATTAAATCCGTAATAGGGAAGCTAGAGACGAAAGTGGATTCTGGAATGGAGAAAGCAGGAAGTGAAACAGTATTACAGAAGGAATTAAGAGAGAAATGAAACAAAATTAAACCCGAACTAGGCTTTGACAACGGCTCTCTTAAATCTGAGGTGAATGCAATGGTGAAAGCCCCTGAACGACGACTTTGAAAAGGAATCAGCAGAAATTAAGGCTGACATAGAGTATGCAATCAATGAGGTGGAAGAGTGCCTAAACCAGCAAGAGGAACGGCTGGACAGGTACTTTAAATAAAACTTCGTAGGGTCATGTGGTCATCTTCTTGTCGGGGTGTCCCCACACCCGCCAGCTCAGACCCCAGTGACGGTCATCCTCAAAGGCTACATCTCCCCATGCAAAAACATTTAGTAAATTAAATGAGCAAGGGGAAGGATCCTTGTTAATCCAGAAGCCATTCCGTGTGCAAAGTTAGTCAGTTTCTAACTAAGAGTACCCTAGTTAAAAGAGTGACTTACAGTGCTGGCATGCCACACATGCTAGTGACTGTGCGGAGGTTCGGGACAGGGCAACATCCATGAGCTGATCCTAGATACTGCCGTGGGAAATTGGCACTTCTTGCTCGAAGGAGCAGGAGGAAGTGAACTTAGGTTTCTGGTGGAGTGTGTTGTAGTGTGACGGTGGACGATTGGAGGTGAAAGTGAAGGTATGAGTAACGGCTGTGGTTACATATGTATATTTGTCTGCGCTATGTACAAAAAACTACCCTAATTATAACGAAAAAGAATTAAAGAAAGGATGTTGTACCTGCGTAAGTCTAGCTCTTTGGTTTCTCTGAGGTGCACTGTGCTTTTAGTAAACCCCAAGCACTAAGACTACTGTACGCAAATAACAAAAAACCTGTGTATTCGTGGGCACTGCGGCATCGTCATGGCGGAGAGTTCTTGGTGGTTTCCGGTAAATCATATCCACGACCCTACGGGTTACATGCTAGGGGCCTCTTCCCGACGGAGTCGCCCTGACGATCAAGATATTGGAGGATAATCTATAGAAATTTGAAGGTAGGCAGGTAGGTGCGGAAAAAGGTGAAGTTGTGTTTATGGCGATTTTAATTACTCATTCCAACTGTGTTACCGCGTCGTTTAGGCTCGGCTCATGTGGAATGTTCGCTAACGGGAGGTTCTCTGTCAAGGTGGGTTCGAATAAGTCGCAGATTGTTTTCTTGTAATTGTTGTTGGGAGTTAGTGGTACTTGTTAGAGAGTTCCCTCTTAGGTAATTAGGGAGTGGATTAGTGTCTAAATAATTTTGTTTTGTTTTGTTTATAGATGAAAAAGCGTAACTCAGGCAGAAGTCCCGAAACAGCACATTTCACATAAAAATACGTATGTTTGTATTATTTTATGTAAACAAACATTTTAAATAATTTTGCTAAAAATACATAATTCATCACTTTTATTTGCTAAAATTTTTAAATTTCACAAAAAGATCTCGTGCGTTGCCATATTATGAGAACGCAATTTGAATGAACTACATTCGTAGAGTACTGCGTAGTGAGTGACCTATGATATCTTAAGTGAAGTGATTGGCGATACAATGTTGAAAGTAAAGTCAAGTGCTCGCTCTCGTTTGCAACAATATGTTGCTGAATTTAGTGGCATCTTTACAAGTGATGGAAGAATTCTATTCTGTCAAAAATGCGGAAAATTAATAAATGCAAAGCAACGATCTCAAGTCTTGCAGCATTTAGCAGGTAGCAAACATAGAACGGCAGCTTCACGCACAAATTCCAGGCAAGTTCTTTTAGGTAAAGTAGCTTCCTCTTCACATAACCTAGTTTCAAAAGGTTCTGAATATTATGGAGATTTAGGCAAAACCTTTTTATTGTGTGATGTACCTTTAAATAAATTGAGAAGTCCAGGGCTCAGAACTCTTCTTACGAAACGCACACACTTTGAAACACCGGAAGAATCAACATTAAGAAGACTGTATGCGCCTGTCTGTTACGAAGAAATGCTAAAAAAAAATCAGAGCAGAACGTGACAATAAAAAAATAAGTAAACATGAATGAATCACCAGACTGTAGTGGTGGGAAAGAGGGAAATGTTGTGGTAGGTGTGCTAGAAAATTATGAAATAGTTCCCAAGCGGTGTTTTCCATTAGCGTGCAGAGAAATATCAGCATCGAATTGTGTAACAATCACTCGCTTATTCAGTGAATCTTTATAATTGTTATGGCCAAATGGGTAAAATTTGATACTGGTGCTCTATATATGAAGAAGGCAGCAGAAGGCCTATCTGTAAGTTTCCAAACATACGACATGCGTATCTTCTATAGTATATGATTTACAGAATATGTGGGCAGGTACGTACTATCTTTCACAAAAATAAATACTCAACTTCAGCGAGGCCTGCACGAAGGGTCACCTAACTCTCAAATGTACTTGCATACATGGTATGAGAATTAAATTAGTCATATGCTACCCTTGCTGTTCAGAGGACACGGCAGCCATGGCCTCACCTTGCAGTTTTGAAAAGCAATATTTCAGCAATCCTTCTACATTAACGAGCAAACATTGCAAATTTATCTTCAGTGCATCTGCAGAAAATATATTCCTATGATGTTTCTATTAAGTTGTGGACTAGAACTAAAAATGATTCCAGTGTTGCGTGCTAGGCTTACAGAGGTAAGTTTAATCAGTGAGACTAAGTTCGTGTGTTTGCTATAGCGTAACTGGCCTAGGCGTGTTCAAATAAACAGTAGTGGGCTAACATTACTTCGAATCACAGTTAGCATTCCTTTTTTATTTCTTTTTTCTTGCTTAACGGAAACATCATTGTTTATATAACCCGTGAGAAATATAAAATTATATAAACTAATGGAATCTATTTCCAGTGGCAACTCGTGACCTCGTGAAGCTCTTATTACATGAAAATCACATGCAACATACCTATTTTTATGTATTAAGTTGATTCTTCTGTAATTTCTGTTGGCGTATTTCTCAGTTACGTTGTCACGAAAAGGATGCTTCCTCTCTAGGTTATTCAGCAAGTTCTTATGAATGAAGATGTTGGCTAGAGTAGCTACAAAACAAAAATAAACATGGATAATCACGAGTGTTCCTTGGTTTAAATAAGATCATTGCGCCTAGAGCAAAACCGTATACACCACCAGCATGAAGCAGAATTAATCTACCTCCTTCCCCAACTGGCACTTTCATTGTCCCTGCAAGAGTGTCATCAGTCCATGCCTTTGTCTTTGTGTGTCCTGCATTTATCCACGTTTCATCAAGCCATACAACCTTTTCGGGATTGGTTTTAAGAATTTCCCGTAAAAAAATTGCCATGTCATGAAACAATGCCACTAATTTCCATTACAGTTTTCCCTCCCATAATACTTTTTAAACCGAAAGCGAAGTTCTTTCAGCACTTTACTTAGGCTGCTTTTTCCGCCATTGAGTAAGAGAGCTTCTTTCAGAGGACACAACAGCTTCTCACGAGTAAGAAATTCCTTCCACATATAATATTGATACACATGCTGCCTAATTGCATCCTTTTGAAATGCATCGTGAAGCTTTAGGACTGTCTCGTGGCCTTTGTTTTCCAGGAGTACGCAGAAATGCAGATGGCGTATTAAAATCGACTGGGCACTTCTCCTTGGTCACACCCTTCACAGTAGTTTTTCCCACTTTCAAAGCGTCACAAACTCTATTCAACACCTTGGTAATAGGCAGAAGAGGCCCACCATTGTCTCGCTCCTTCTCAAAGTACTCACGAAGCCTGAATATAAATTCGCGGCCTTTGGCTCTTATAAGAGCAGATTTCTTTTCTTCGATTCCGACCAACTGGTAGCCATGTTATTACAATAACGATGATGATAATAATAACACGAGAAACACTAAAATCGAAATTCACGCACACACAAATTAGATAACAAACCTTCCCTGCACAAACACCAAAGCAGCTGAAACCACGTGGCCCTTGTAAATCAGAGTTGGCAACGGTGTTACATTTGACAGCCACGCCTAGCAGTGAGACCGCTGATTGGTACTAGCAGAAAGTTTCAACATCCGGTGCGTTACTCACTTCCAGTACTGCCAATAGTAACACCTATTGCCCATAACAGATGCAGTGATAAAAACAGCCACTTTCCTCCGGGGGGTAAGGGGATAAGAATGTTAAGGATAAACACATTTACAAAAGGAGATGAATTCCTCCGGGGGGGGAGCTTTATAACTCCCAGAGGGATCCCCCTCCCCCGGGACACCCCCTGAATTCATCACTGGACAGATGTAAAAGTAATATTCGAACAGAATAGCGCTGCGATGAAAATATTGAATGGATATACAACCGAAACCGATATTTCAATATTTTAAGCTTAATAAACATCATATATATATATTCATTCTTAAGACAATTTTGAGAATCCATTTTTCGAAACTCATTACTATACGTTGGCAATATTAACCTCCCCCATCCTGCTGTGAAACGTCTGGGCCGGAGATCCATTGGCCCTACACCCATAGCCTAGCCTCTACAAGAGGCTGTGATTCGCTAAATGCCTGTCCACTGTAGCTGCACGTTACGCTCGCAGCAAATCTTTTTGGCAACACACGGAAATTCATATTCTGTTTCGTTGTCATGGCAACCGAGTATAAACATGTATCTATATGTCGGCTGACACAAATAGCTGCACCTTTTGTCCCGTATAGTACAGTGCCCTCTTCAAAGCTAAAGAGCGAGAGAGAAGGCAGGTAGCTGATAGCTTTCACCCATCCCTTTACCCTCACAGATATATTCCCTAATTGTTGAATATTTAAGCGTACAACAAATTAAACACCTATATCATATTTAATACAAGTAAAACTGGTGAAGTGGAGCTTCACCAGCTTCGCCTGAATAGCCGCCACTGTCTATTTCTGATAAAGCTCCTCCATTAGGTATTTATGTTCCGCATAGCGTTTTAACTTTTCCCGCCATCTTATGAATGCTGCAATACGACTGCAATTTTACAACTGAATGATTTATAAGATATTAATTGCAATTGCTGAGAATAAAGCAGGGAACACGCCTACCTCAATTGTCAATCATTCTTCCCGAAATTAATATTTACCTTTAAATGTTCACATTCAACGGCATCTCTATAAATTTCATAGACATTGCCATGTTAAAATATATAAGCGTTTAATAGTATAAAATAAGGAGTAGTAATCTATACGGTATAAGCAATTCGAGTTACGCCAATTTTTGCCACCAGGGGGATAACTGGCGCTAGTGTCGCAAAATGGCAGACGCGAATTCAAGATGGTGGAAGTGAATACAAGATGGCGGCCGTTAATCGCTCTAAAGTAAGTCCTAATCCGCCAAAAAAGGCTGGAAAAACAAGGTACAATGTCGGGGTTGAACTTAAAAATGGGGGATGGTAGAAATTTGCCCAACTTTTTAAGTTCAACCCCAACATTGCACTTTAAATTTTCCCGCTTTTTTGGTGCGTTAGGACTTACTTTAGTCCGATTAACGGTCGCCATCTGTATTCACTTCCATCACCTTAAATTCACGTTTGGCATCTTGTGACACTAACGCCACTTACCCCCTCCCCCTGGTGGCAAAAAAATTGGTTGCACTCCAATCGTTTATACCGTATATATCTCTTATATCCATATTATTAAATTTTATGTGCATAACTGACCTAAAGACCCCAGTGGAAGGATTCCGCCCCACCCTGCTTATTGTTAACCACATAAATGACCCTGCCACACCTTTATGATGCCTGGCGAAATGCACTACACCAATGCTGGATCGCGACTGGCAGAATTAAGACGAGATACACCATGAATACCCACTAGGGCAAGGCGCTAGTGTCGCAATATGGTGTAAGGGAGCGTTGATGTGTTCTCGACGGGTGTTGGGAAGAAACGGAGGAAAATGATCTTGAAGCAATGGGTAAAACATGGTATGCGGAAGTGACGTGTCGGTATTTGATTGGACAAAATAAGATGGAATGGGATTGGTAGTTAGGAGTTTAAAAATGGCAGTGATTGGAAGAAATAAAGAACGTTGCGATTGGGTGAAAATTAGGAATGAATGAAAGAGAAAGGTGAGGAAAAGATATAAAAAAGGGGAGAAATGAGGGTGGTAAATAAAAGGAATTGCAAGAATGTTTGCGATAACGGTAGCGTTGCTGACGGTGAAAAGTATAGTTTAAACAAAACGAAAAGTCGGTTAGCAGACTTAGATTTAAATTCACTATCTTTAAAGAATGATATATGAAACCATGGTATGCGGAAAATAAACAGAATTGCAGGAATGTTTGCGATAACGATAGCGTTGCCGACGGTGAAAAGCATAGTTTAAACAAAACGAAAAGTCGGTTAGCAGACTTAGATTTAAGTTCACTATCTTTGAAGAATGATATATGAAACCATGGTATGCGGAAAATAAACAGAATTGCAAGAATGTTTGCGATAACGATACCGTTGCTGACGGTGAAAAGCATAGTTTAAACAAAATGAAAAGTCGGTTGGCATACTTAGATTTAAATTCACTATCTTTGAAGAATGATATATGAAACCATGGTATGCGGAAAATAAACAGAATTGCAGGAATGTTTGCGATAACGATAGCGTTGCTGACGGTGAAAAGTATAGTTTAAACAAAATGAAAAGTCGGTTAGCAGACTTAGATTTAAATTCACTATCTTTGAAGAATTATTTTATCCTCTCTGGGAGGTCTGGTACGGGGTGCACTCAGCCTCGTTAGGTCCCGGGGGGACCAATTGAGGAGCTACTTGATGGAGAAGTGGCGGCCCCAGGTCGAGAAGACCGCATAACTGGCCGGGAGGGCTCGGGGCGCTGACCACGTCCCACCCTCCAGTACTGCACCTCACCAATGACGTCTGTAGTGGGCAGAGGTGGGGGACGCAGCGGCTGGGCGGTAGGCCTTGGCCCTTCGTGGGCTGTCGCGCGGGGTTTACATCTTTGAAGAATGATATATGAAACCATGGTATGCGGAAAATAAACAGAATTGCAGGAATGTTTGCGACAACGATAGCGTTGCTGACGGTAAAAAGTATAGTTTAAACAAAACGAAAAGTCGGTTAGCAGACTTAGATTTAAATTCACTATCTTTGAAGAATGATATATGAAACCATGGTATGCGCAAAATAAACAGAATTGCAGGAATGTTTGCGATAACGATAGCGTTGCTGACGGTGAAAAGTATAGTTTAAACAAAACGAAAAGTTGGTTAGCAGACTTAGATTTAAATTCACTATCTTTGAAGAATGATATATGAAACCATGGTATGCGAAAAATAAACAGAATTGCAGGAATGTTTGCGATTACGATAGCGTTGCTGACGGTGAAAAGAATAGTTTAAACAAAACGAAAAGTCGGTTAGCAGACTTACATTTAAATTCACTATCTTTGAAGAATGATATATGAAACCATGGTATGCGGAAAATAAAAGGAATTGCAGGAATGTTTGCGCTAGCGATAACGTTGCTGACGGTGAAAAGTCGGTTAGCAGACTTAGATTTAAAAGCAGTATCTTTGAAGAATGAGATATGAAAGGGCAAGGCGCTGGGGTCACTATATGGCAGAAAGGAGTGGTGATGTGTTCTCAACCCAACATGGAAAATGTTTCGAAATTTTGTATTTCCTGAAAAAGAAAAAAGGCTTCTTAATTTTGCTTAAAAATATCAATTATATTGATGCGCATAAGTTGTTTGCTTGGTTCCTTCTTCTTCTGAACTCATATTTCTAACGTATTTTTAACAGACATGCTTTAATGTTAAGCCAACAGTTAAAAACCGATAAAATGCAGAGAGAGAGAGAGACCGTTGTTCAGCACATGACACTAATCTACATATTAACAAGAACAAAACAAAAAAACAAAAAAAAAAAAACAAACAGAAAAGTAGGTTAGTAGACTTCGATTTAAATTCGATATCTTTGAAGAATGAGATATGAAAATGTTGAAAAGACTAAACTCAACCCAACAGGGAAAATGTTTTCGAAATTATGTATTTACTAAAAAAAGGTTTCTAAATTTTGCTTAAAATATCAATTATAATGATACGCATAAGTTGTACCTTGTTTGCTTGGTTTCTAACGCATTTAACAGACATGATTTAATGTTAAGCCAACAGTTAAAATCCGACATAATACTCAGACCGTGGTTCAGCACATCACACACTAAACTACATATCAACACGAACAAAACAAATCACTATTTATGTGAATAAACACAACGCTGAATGCTGAGTTAGAAGAGCTGGGATTTCAGCCATCGCACTTGGCATAACTTTGTAAGAAGGTGTCAATACACGTCCGCACAGGTAACGCTGGGAAGATATGTGGTCGTGTGAACGGAGAGAGGCGGCTCGCTTGTTACGTAACTTGACAACACTTGTCTTGTCTTGTCGTGCGCATGCGCTAGAACATCCGGAGCTTACTCAGAGATATATCCTATTCGTGATAACTCAGGCATTTGATTCTTGCCACGCGCGGAACTTGAAGACGACGCTCATATTTCTTGTCTTTTTAAAATGCAAATTTGCATCGTTAGTGCAATTCTCAGACATTATTGCTAGGTCGGTTGCCATATCATCTTTGCGGTGTCAAGCGAAATAGGATGTTCGCTTAGGTTATGTAACGTTAGGCTAGGGAGTGCTATGTAGATATGAGGAGATGGAAAGGACCCTAACTGGGCGAAGTACAAATAAGGAAATAAATAAACAAAAACAAAACACGCATTAAGCACAAAAAGCACAACATGTGCAGTGTATTAGAGAGAGAGACAGAGAAAACAGAGATAATAATAATAATAATAATAATAATAATAATAATAATAATAATAATAATAATAATAATAATAATAATAATAATAATAATAATAATAATAATAATAATAATAATAATAATAATAATAATAATAATAATAATAATAATAATAATAATAATAATAATAATAATAATAATAATAATAATAATAATAATAATAATAATAATAATAATAATAATAATAATAATAATAATAATAATAATAATAATAATAATAATAATAATAATAATAATAATAATAATAATAATAATAATAATAATAATAATAATAATAATAATAATAATAATAATAATAATAATAATAATAATAATAATAATAATAATAATAATAATAATAATAATAATAATAATAATAATAATAATAATAATAATAATAATAATAATAATAATAATAATAATAATAATAATAATAATAATAATAATAATAATAATAATAATAATAATAATAATAATAATAATAATAATAATAATAATAATAATAATAATAATAATAATAATAATAATAATAATAATAATAATAATAATAATAATAATAATAATAATAATAATAATAATAATAATAATAATAATAATAATAATAATAATAATAATAATAATAATAATAATAATAATAATAATAATAATAATAATAATAATAATAATAATAATAATAATAAAAACAGAACATTTGGAAATACAAAAAACAAGTTTGAACAAGTGAGTTGTGTTGAACACGACACATAAAATTTGTTTTAACATGAGCACTGTATTAAAACACACACACACATACACACACACACACGCGCGCACACACACACACAATAGCAATAATTGAAAAATGTAAATGTACAAATATTAACACCATGGAAAATTATGGAACAAACACTGCTGTGCACCGTGGGCAGCAAGATTGATGTGCTGGTTGTAAATGTTTGTAAATTATTGGTATGTTGTTGACGAGACAAGCTCGTCGTGCTTGACACTGTAAGCACCAAGGGAAATAAGAATTGCAGCTGATGGTGCTATACCAGACGGTATAGGGTTTGTATCTTTTTACGAGCAATTGTTGCTGAGTATCACGATACTTAGTGTCTAGACAAGCCACACAAAACTTTGTTGTAATGTCACATGGAACGGCATACATACACTGAGGGAAATTGAGATTTGTCCCTTGAGAACTTGAACTGGATATGGCCATTTTTGCTGTTACATACGTTTACAAATGTTTCATTATTTTCAATTGGTTATGGAACACCTGCACATATTACTTTTGCAATGCCTATACGGGTTTGGTTGATCGGTAAGTTTTAAAGCGCGTAGCGCTTGACAAAAATAGACACTTTGGCTGAACTATAAGGGAAACATTATAGGTGGTTACATACCATTGAAAACAAGCATAAGGTTGGCAAAGATAATCATTAGCATGTGAATGATTGGACACGAAATACGGTTTGTAACAACAATGCAGTTGACATTTTTGACTGAGAAACCTGCACTTACAGTCACCACAACCATACTTAACACGATGCATAAAAAATTACACTGCACACGAAAAAAATTAACACACTGTACTTACAACAAGCAAAGCAATGTTTTTTTTTAAAAAAAGAATGCACTACAAAAAAAATTATCCAGTAAAGGAAAAAAAATGGGGAAAGCAAGGAATTAGCGAACACTGCTGTAGGATTTTACCTAAGAAGATCTGCGAGGTTTCTTCGGCAAACGATGAGGCGTTTGTGCGGCGTTTCTTTTACCGGCTAGCCCGGCCATCCGCAGCCGTGCCTCTTTGGTAATGGGCACTAGATGAGGGAGTGCCAGGTCGGTTATGTCTTCTTCTTCCTCCAACTCCGGCATATTGGCCAGTCTCGCATCCCACCCGTCGTCAGCGCACCCACCGGATTCACACCAACCGCTGCTGTGTTGGAGCACGATGGGAGCTCTATCCCACCGTGGAAATAGGTTCCGCCGTGCTGTAGGTTTATAGAAGGCAGTAGGAGAGCACGACAGAACTGGCACAATCCCCGCCGGAGAAATATTACTGAACTGGGGGTTGAGGAGAAGAGGGGTTGGTCCTAGTTTTTGTGGGGAAATGGGCGGGAAAGTTTGGGCAGGAAAGGAAGAAGAAGAAGAAGAGGTTAAGTTGTATATGGGTGGAGGAGGAGGAAAAGAAGGTGAATGGGGAGAGAAAAGTTGAACCTGGGTATGATCCAGGGGCACCGGGTGAGATGTACCAGGAATGTTTGGAACAGGTGAAGCGGGGAAAGAAATTGGAGTGGAAGTTACGGGTGGATGAGGATGGATAGAGATTGAAGGAGAATATGACGGGGAGGGTTCTTGAGGGAACCACGGGAGAGGAGGTGTAGCTCCTGCATACGCAACGTTTAAGAGCTGGCTGGAAAAATATCCACTGTCGGTGGAGGAGAAAGAAGCCCTCAAACTGTCCTGGTTGCTGACAGTTGAATCCTGTACCCGGGATAGCTGGGGCTGGAGATGATGATGGTCGTCGGGGAAAATCACCTGCACCGAAGAAGACAAAGAAGTGTTGCACGGGACGTTGAAGGAGTTTGCCGGCAAATTCGGAATTACTTCTACCGAAGACGATGTGGTGGTGTCGCTCCAATAGCTGTTGTTTTGTTGCAGCGGGAGTCGGCCGAATGCGTCCTCAAACGCCGGCAGAGGTGCCTGGACTGCTTGCACAAGATGGTGATAATTGTTGTCGTTGTTAATGGGCACAAAAGCAGTTGCGATGTCTTGGGGGCTGAACAAGGCCTGTTGTTCCCTCGTTAATGGCTCTGTATACACATGTCCAGTAGACGGCGAGAAAAAAAAAAGCTTCGCTTGACACGCTGAAAGAACCCATGTTGACTAAGTAGTGGAATCAGACTGAGAATGGAGCTAGCGATACAAAGTTGCCAGTTTATAAGGACAAGTAATCATCACAGGATTTCCTCATCATTTGCGAGAAAAACGGTCATATTGCATAGTGGGGGTGTAGAAATGATTGCTTTGACCGTTGTCATTTTAAACGATCTTGCAAATGTGCTAGAAAAAAACCTGAAAATGCAGTTTTGGGGCGACGGTTTAAAAAAAATGGAGCTTGGGGATGCACAGTTGGGATTTTTTAAAAAAACCGAGAATTCAGCACAAGATTTCCCCCTACGCAATATATCCGGTGGCTTTAACAGTTCTTGGAAAAGTGCGCGTGGGAGAATTAAATGGATGGGAAAAGTGCAAAAAAGGAATAGCTCGAAAAAAAACTGCACATGCAGATTTTAGGCAGACGATAGCAAAATATGATACCGGATGCAAAAGTGAGCAATCCTGGCACGTGCATTGCGGTTTGAAAAGCAAGAGATCAGCTTATTGCTCAAGTTCCCGTTCTCTCTCTTGATCTCACACGGCGACTGCGCAACGTAAGAGGAGAAACAGAGGGGGAAGTGTCACGTGAGCCAGACGATTGTCGGTTAGCTAGCCATGTATTTCAGATAAAATGTAATGATTTATTTATTCATTCGGTTCGTTATATATGACATTATATTATTCCTTTCTTTCTTTTTAATTTCTCTATTACGAATAGGAAGCCGAGAAACTATTCCATTTCGCCCAAACATTCTATGTGGAGATTTCACCGGGGATATATGTTTTGAGGGCCCCTGAAAAAAAGCATTTTTTTCACAAAGGTCTGCTTGCCTGTGCATGAGAGAGAACAGCATACATGAAAAAACGAAAAGTAGATTAAGAACCAAAGATGGTATTTATAATATATAAAAGCGACACCTGCTCAGTCAGGGTGTCCTAAAGTTTAGGAAAGGGTTTCTCGATAAGAACGGCATTGATGCTTTTCGAGAATGTGTGACTATTGCACAGGAAGGAATGAATGTGTACCGACAACGGGAAAACTGTTTATAGAAGAGTGAACAGAGAAGGAGATGTGAATGTGCGACGTGCGATGCAGGATTTTCGTCCCATTGTGCAATGAGTCGCAGTATTCAGCAGTTGTACCAACACCGTCAGCAACCTTGCAAGACATGTATTCGCTCGGATCACATTGATCTTTCCTAAGCAAGCAGAACATGCCATTCAGGAAAAAATGCATGACAAATTCTGGTATGTTCTGAAAAAAGAAGCGATTTTACATTCACACGCACTAAAAGCATTTTAATCCCTCTTCTACACTCACACTGTTTTCTCTACTCACCTTTAAATAACACATTCGCATCTCTTTCTCTGCTCACTCTTTTGAAAACAGTTTTCCTGAAACAACGTGATTTTTTTTTTAAAAAAAGAACTGTTTCAATACCTTCGCTAGTCATTTTTAGGAAGCGCATTCACATCTCTTTCTCTACTCGCTCTTCTACTAGCAAGAAATATCATCTAAATTCACACTGTTTTCTCTGCTCACTTTTAGGGAACACATTCACATCTAAGTCTGCCAACCGACTTTTCGTTTTGTTTAAACTATGCTTTTCACCGTCAGCAACGCTATCGTTATCGCAAACATTCTTGTAATTCTGTTTATTTTCCGCATACCATGGTTTCATATATCATTCTTCAAAGATAGTGAACTTAAATCTAAGTCTGCTAACCGACTTTTCGTTTAGTTTAAACTATGCTTTTCACCGTCAGCCACGCTATCGTTATCTCAAACATTCCTGCAATTCTGTTTATTTTCCGCATACCATGGTTTCATATATCATTCTTCAAAGATAGTGAACTTAAACCTAAGTCTGCTAACCGACTTTTCGTTTTGTTTAAACTATGCTTTTCACCGTCAGCAACGCTACCGTTATCGCAAACATTCCTGCAATTCTGTTTATTTTCCGCATACCATGGTTTCATATATCATTCTTCAAAGATAGTGAATTTAAATCTAAGTCTGCTAACCGACTTTTCGTTTTATTTAAACTATACTTTTCACCGTCAGCAACGCTACCGTTATCGCAAACATTCTTGCAATTCCTTTTATTTACCACCCTCATTTCTCCCCTTTTTTTATACCTTTTCCTCACCTTTCTCTTTCATTCATTCCTAATTTTTCACCCAATCGCAACGTTTTTTATTTCTTCCAATCAGTGCCATTTTTAAACTCCTAACTACCAATCCCATTCCATCTTATTTTGTCCAATCAAATACCGACACGTCACTTCCACATACCATGTTTTACCCATTGCTTCAAGATCATTTTCCTCCGTTTCTTCCCAACACCCGTCGAGAACACGTCAACGCTCCCTTACACCATATTGCGACACTAGCGCCTTGCCCTAGTGGGTATTCATGGTGTATCTCGTCTTAATTCTGCCAGTCGCGATCCAGCATTGGTGTAGTGCATTTCGCCAGGTATCATAAAGAGGGGTGCAAGGTGTGGCAGGGTCATTTATGTGGTTAACAATAAGCAGGGTGGGGCGGAATCCTTCCACTGGGGTCTTTAGGTCAGTTGTGCATATAAAATTTAAAAATAAAGATATAAGAAATATATTCGGTATAAACGATTGGAGTGCAACCAATTTTTTTGCCAGCAGGGGGAGGGGGTAGCTGGCGCTAGTGTCACAAGATGCCAAACGTGAATTTAAGGTGATGGAAGTGAATACAGATGGCGACCGTTAATCGGACTAAAGTAAGTCCTAACGCACCAAAAAAGCGGGAAAATTTAAAGTGCAATGTTGGGGTTGAACTTAGAAAGTTGGGCAAATTTCTACCATCCCCCTTTTTAAGTTCCATCCCGACATTGCACCTTGTTTTTCCAGCCTTTTTTGGCGGATTAGGACTTACTTTAGAGCGATTAACGTCCGCCATCTTGTATTCACTTCCGCCATCTTGAATTCGCGTCTGCCATCTTGCGACACTAGCGCCACTTATCCCCCTGGTGGCAAAAATTGGCGTAACTCGAATTGCTTATACCGTATAGATAACTACTAAGGTTTTAATGGCCATAAAATGCATCCTTACAAGATCTGGGTACCAATGAATAATGTAATTAATTGTACAATAAACAGAACAGAATGCAGTTGCAGATCACTTCAGCGTGAAGCGACCTTTGCACTTAGCAAGGTTGCATGTCGTTTATTTACAAACACTACACAATGTTGCAATGTCCCCATCAATTCAATTTCTAGCAGTGTGGCTTCATCCGATTCTCCATTCTGGATAAAAAGTTGTAGAGAATTAAACATGTTTGTTAATTTTGTATTTCAGAAAATATACATGCGAAAGGCGAGGATCGAACCATCGGCAGCTAGCAGTTCTGAATTCCATGCTCAGCGACTCAACGCTATTCTTCACTTGGGTATTAGCGCTGTATCATATGATATTAAGCTTGTTGTCACTAGCTTGGCAGCTAATTTCACTGCAAGGCGAAAATGCATTAGCATCTTTAGAAATGGTTTGAAAGTTGCCGTTTCTTTTCTAGATATTCATTTGCATTTATTTAGAGGAATAAGAGAAGAGAATATTTCCATAACAAGCACGAGTATCCCAGTGTTCAGTGTGGAGCTTAAATTCGTTTAGTTTCGTCTAGAGTCAGGTAGAAATGTCTGGGTACACGAATACTTGAAGGAAGTCGGCGTACGTGGAGGGGATGGAAGAAGCCTCCGATGGTCGCTGCCACATAAGCTGCAGGATGTGCGCACATGTGTTTAGTACCTCCAGTGTCGGCATCTCTGGCCGCCAGATCTCTTCGCACAGCGTCTTCAGGTCTGGTCTTTGGGAATCCTGGGCTCAGCGTTTTCTTGGTCCCCGTTCTGCCCCAGGTGCCGCAGCTCCACCAGATGGAACCACGCCTGCTGGCACGGGCCCATGACCAAGGGACGGGGCTGAAGCTCTTAACTTTGGCGGCGGCGCAACACCTCGCGCAGTGGTCAGCGTCAGACAGGCATACCTATGCCTAGCATCACTCCGAAGGTCACGCAAAAGGGAAAGCTGCAGCTGATACTCCTTGAACGCCTAGAACCGAGTGTCATGGCGTGTCACCAGGAAGAGCGTGGAAGTGTGGGGGCTCCATGAATAGATTATCTGCGGCACCCCACTCACTGAGAAGAAATGTGCACACCACTACCCTTAACGTACATCTCGAGGCCGGATGCCATAACTACAGACAGCTACCCAGGATGGGAATAAGCAGGTTCCTGTAGGTCTCCGCCTTCACTTCAAGTGCAAACTCGAGTCAATCTGTTGCATTCTCAGAAGGCCCGCCTTCGTGTTCACCTCCATCAGGTAAATTAGCTGAAGAGTAGGGCCCTGTTGAACCTTCGAAACTGCTTCATCTGCCCCACCGACAGTCCCAAGGCCGTAAGTTGGGCTATGTTTTATTACGGTTCGGTACGTCCGATTTGGGGCCGGAAGCATAGCTAGAAGTTCACCACCCTCCCACGCAAGGAACTTGGCCATGGGTCTGTAATCCCCTTCCGACCTGACTCGGATCATGAAGTCTCGAAAAATGGGCGCACCCGAGATTAAGTATCCCGTTGGATTGCTCTCGATCAAAGTCTCAGATCCATGAAAAGATCAGGGACACGTTTAAAAATATATAACGACGCAAATGGAAGAAGAGCAACGGCTTCAGGACCAGCCCGAAAAAGAAGCCTACAGGGAACTTAACCGCCAAAACATAGAGGAAATTATGGTAGAAGTAGAATCCCTGACAGGTGCCGAAGACACGAATAACAGAGCGCTAAACACTAGAAGTGCGCCGTTAACGTTCTCTAGTGGGAAAGGTAGTTGTGACCTTGTTACACTACCTGTCCAAAAAACTATGGCTGCTAAAGTAGCCCTTGAACCGTAGATGATATAGCTAAGAGATTGGCCAGAGGGTGCTGGTAGTGCCCTGTGCCGGTAAATAGGTAAATTTGGCAGCAGCACGGCGATGCGGCGGTATATGGGTTCCTGGGGCTTTCTTCCTTCACTGCCGGGCCATCTTGCTGGTGCAGCTCTTCGCTAGGTCACTCTTCGAAGTCTTCCCCCTGAAGAGGGGAGGAATGAGGAAAGGAGACGTTGATCGGCGCATTCCCTTATCTGCCGGTAAGATGACCATAGTCCAATACAAAGACAAGATGCAACAGCTCTTAGACGATCCGGCCTATACATAGAATCCTCAGAAAGTTTCCTCTATGTCCATACAACACGTACCACCCACCTCGTCAAGAAATTCAACCTCTCTTCGGAAATAAAGCAATTTCTGTAAAGGTTCCAGACCTATAAGAATGATGGGATTCTCAAAATTCACAAATCAGATATTCTGGATGCCATAGGAAGCCAGCCACATCATATGAGCATTGTCACTGTGATAGCAAATTGCTACATGGAACTGCTGGAGCACAAAATTCTTTCCACTGCTCTACTGAAGCTAACTTCCTGAGATACGTGGAAACATTTCGTTATTTGGCCACATGGATTAGTCACAGTGCCGAGCTTCTTTACGCACCTCAATAGCCTTCGACCCCAAATCCAGTTCACCATGAAAGTAGAGAATGATGGAGCGCTGACGTTTCTGGACATTGTCGTTTCAAAGAATGGTAGCAATATACTCAGGAATGCAGTCCACCGTTAAACAAACACACACCGATCTCTTCATAAACACACACAAACTTCCACCCCAAATCAAAGCGTATTGCTGTACTCAACGCTCTTGCGCGCAGAGCATTATCTATCTTGGATTCAAATCACGTGACACAAGAAATTCAACATTGAAGTACACCTTTCACCTATGAAATTTGGACTATGGTGACACAGCATTACTCGCTAGAGCTAAAAATTGAAGTCTCTCACACTGCATTCAATAGACGACCATACTGTCACAGCTTGAATCCCATGCACCGAAAACTTATCTGGCAGAATTAGCAGAATACTGGCCACACATAACATCAGAACTATTCACAAATCGCCTCCAAAAATAAAGAACCCTGTGAAATCTGTGAAAGTTAAGTTAGACCTCAATGCTATTTTCTTCGTTCATATTTCAATTGTAATCGTTAAGCAGTTATAGCAAAAGACTTTCCAATTCAACCAGGGAAAATATCACAGAATAATTTATTATCCATCTCAAAAAATTCCTCCATGGAGTTAAAAAGAATTATTCAAGAGCCAAGATTTTGTGGATCGTTTAAAAAGGGTGCAGTAACTTGGTTTGAACATAATGATAATCTCTTAAATATTCTAATACTCAGCATCCAAGGTTTATGCATAGTTTAAGTAAGATTACAGAAGGGAACATTAAACTTATTTATATTTATAATTTCATTACTATGAATATCAGTTCTGAAAGTCATATCATGGAGGTTTTCTCTCACGTGAATAAGTAGGCTCAAAATGTATTCATTTATGACAGTCAATGTGCCTTTCTGAATAAATAAAGGCTTACAATGACAATATGCCTTCTTTTGCAATACTAATACTTCTGTTATTTGATTGCTGTTAACCCATAATAATATTCTATGTATAATAATGCTATGAAAAAATGCAGAGTAAGCACTTCTAAAGTAAAATCCATTGGTATTTTGTATCTAATGTTATGCGAAATATAAAGCACTATAGACAATCTTTGACTTATAAATGCTATATCTGAGTCTCAGTTAAATGTTGCATCTAAACAAATACCGAGTAGTTCAATGATTTCCCTTGGTTCTAATTTGTTTCTTACACTAAAAATAAGATTCTGAATTTTACTTTCATTTAGCTTCAAGCTGTTTACAGCATTGTGGTATATTTTAAATCCTTTAAAAGTCGTTAAGAAGTTTTTCTTTTCACAGTGTTACCAAGTAAGATATTAAAGAACACATTTTGATATTATTTTGGAAAAGCAACATGTGGCACGTTTTTAATAATGCACGCTAAGTTATGTCCCTTCCATGGTCAATTGTGCAGGTAGTATAGTTGTTAGTTTCTGTAATAATGCTAGTGATGGGCAGTTAAGCAATAATAGGATGGCTGATTAACCAACTGCAGGGATTATTCTACACACAAGCAGATGATCTCCAGACTTGAAGCTATCGCAGATAAGCACTGAAACTGCCGTCTTTCCCGATCAGGAATGAACCTCACCATTGGGCAGAACTCGCAATCAACTTTCTACCAACTCTCATCAAGTTGTTTTGTACAGCTCCTAACGAACCAAAGGGAATTAAATAAATAAGTTGTCATGGTCTAAAGAAGTGAATTAATAAAGATGAACAAAGAATGAAATTATTCCTGACAGATGTTACTTGCTATTGAACCATTCCAAACTGTGGGAGATAAATAAGGGACAGAACATGACATTGATATAAAATCTACATCGCCAGAATGTGTCTTAGGTATAAACTACACGCCTTGAGATGCAAAAAGGAATTTGCTCAGCTGTAAAGTGGAAGGGAAATGAAATCCTGAAGTAAAGTTATGTCCTTGTTAACGCACGTTATTGTTTACCAGTGATAGCAGAATTTTCTTCTACTAGTAGTTTCATGACCGCCTCCGTAGTGCAGTTGGTAGCGCGCGGAGGACTCGGGTTCGATCTCCGGTACCAGCATGGGGATATTTTCCCCTTCGGGAGACCTAGCACGGGGTGCACTCGGCCTCGTTAGGTTCCGGGGGAGGGACCAATTGAGGAGCTACTTGATGGAGAAGTAGTGGCCCCAGATCACGAAAAAAATTAAAATTATTTTGTTCTTTAACGACGCTGTCAATTGCCAGGATCACATCAGCGTCGCTGGTGTGCCGGAATTTCGTCCCGCAGGAGTTCTTTAACATGCCAGAACATCTACTGACATGGAGCTGTCGTTTTAAGCACACTTAAAACCATCGGTCTGGGCCGGATTTGAACCCGCGACCTTGGGATCAGTAGGCCAGCGTCTAACCAACTGAGCCACCCAGACCGACCTCAGATCTCGAAGGCCACATAACTGGCCCAGAGGGCTTGGGGCGCTGACCACGCCCTACCCTCCAGTACTGCACCCTACCAATGACGCCTGTACTGGGCAGAGGTGGGGGACGCAGCGGCTGGGCGCCAAGCCTTGGCCCTTCATGGGCTGTTGCGGTAGGGTTTAATTTAGTAGTTTCATACTAAATATTTGTCATACACATAGAATCTATACCAAGTGAGTCAGCTGCCCCTTATTCTCGAGTTTTATGCAATCCGCATTTTTATAGGCCAACATGAAAACATCGACCCCATTACTAGGTTCTACCCGCGTATTTAACATGGATGTTAAACACTCGATGAAATAATGTGATGTTATCACATCGCCTTTTACTATATTCGTAATTAGACAACTGACGTTTGCACTTCTGCAAATGTTCACTGGAACCAGCGAATATTACATCTTAAACGGGATGTTTACCTTACACGTTACTAGGTAGCTTAGTTGGAACGGGCGCAAGATTCCCATGTAATCTGTCTGTTGTGAAGGTGGTTCGAATCACCTGTACGTACTACTTTTTTTACCATGCAATCCTCACAATTTACAAATTATTATTCCGAAAAATATTATTATATTCATTTTTATTGTTTTATTTATGTTTATAGCATTGTTTGATGTTTCTTTATTGGTGAACTACAATTATGTAGTTGTTTAAACACACCTATAGGTAGGTGCAATTGAAATAAGGATCATTTATACACATTTGAACACAGAAAGCAAGGAAATTACATTGTCAGAGTTTAACATGGAAGTTAAACTCAATTTTGCAGACAATGAATCATTGTGCTATTAAAAATGTTTCATTATGATATGTTTTGTGGCGCTGGAATTACCCTTTTTCTATTCCTGGAACACGACTCCTCTAACGAAGCAAGTGCTCGAACTGGTGACCTTGTTGGGTAATGCACGCCTGGGCACGCTGTTGGATGGAGCCCCTGACTTGGTGTAGCATGGCGGGTTGAGCATTTCTACAAGCCACTGTAATACGCTGACGAAGGGTTTCTAGATTGCCCACCTCCTCTGCATAAATGCGTTCTTTTAAATAATCCCAGAGAAAGAAGTTCAGGGGTGTCAGATCAGGTGATCTGGCAAGCCAGGAGACTGGTCCTTGTCTTCCTATCCAAGGACCAGGATGTGCAGCATTCAAATGATTGCAGACGATCCACGACCGATACGGAGGAGCGCCGTTGTGTTGAAACCACATCGTCATTCGCTCCTGCAGTGGTACATTCCCTAATAATAAGGGGTGAGCTACGGAGGAATTCCAGGTAGCGTGCTCCTGTTAGATGCCCCTCGAAGAATAATGGTCCAACAAGGTGGTCTCCCAAGATTCCACACCAGACATTTACACCCCACTGCTCTTGGAATGCTGCCTCCCTTACCCAATGAGGATTATCAACATAGCGTATATTGTGACCATTTTCAGTTCCATTGTTGTGGAATCTTGATTCGTCAGAAAACAATATCCTGGATGCGAATCCCACACCACTTGCTACTCGCTCCAGCAACCATTCACAAAAGGTTACTCGGGCTTCGAAATCTCTCCCGTGAAGTGCTTGGTATAGGTGCAAACGATAAGGATGGAACTTATTAGTGTTCAATATTCGCACTACAGAAGATTGGCTGATATTCACCTCCTGAGCAAATGACCGTGTACTAGTATGCGGATTGTTCTGCGTGGCGTTAAAAACTGCGTCTGCATTAACACCCGATGTTGCTGGTGCGTGTCTATGAGGAGGCATTCTTGCAAGTGACGCTGTTACACGCAGACGCCTTTTAACATTCCCGAAGGTGTTTGCTGTTGGTTGTTGTCTATTCGGATATCTCTCCCGATATAGATGCTGAGTCGCTGGTATATTTGTTCTTGCTTCTCCATAGATCAAAAGCATATCTGCGTACTCGTTTGTCGAATACATAATGAAAGACTGGCACAAAATATTGTGCGACAGCATACGTGTGGAGAACGCAGCGGTCGGTATTTGCAACACACTACATTATGCAAGTTCAATGAGCCAGAAGTAATTATAAATGGTCAATTACAAAATGCAGACAACCAAAAACGATTTAAATTATAATGTCCTAAACCCTCAGGGACTTTATAAGCAGATTATTGTGAACTTGGCATCCAAGTTTTGATGAGCATAATATATATATATATACAATGTTGAGACTCTAACCTGTGTCATTGGGGGATAGCGGAGAGTACACTTCACAATCCTATTCAGCTATTTTGAGACTTGACTGAAAGCACGTACCGCATGCAATAGTAGGACTTGTATGCCTGGCGCTATGCCATTGCCACCTCGCAAGTATGCGTGCTTGATTTAGTCTTTTAAGACAGTTTTAATCTTTACTGGGCGTAGTTCACGCAAAAATGTAAATAAACTGTTGTTTAATAATAGGTCCGTTTTGACTGTACGGGTCCATGGTGAATGAGGCGTGTCCTTAATTTTTGCCTAAGTTTTCACAGCCAATCCCTGCTCTAAGTACAGCCCGCCTCGGTAGCGTGATGGTTAGCGTGTCTGCCTCACGTTCAAGAGGTTGCGAGTTCGAATCTCGCTTAGGGTAAGTTATCCGGGTAAGGTTTTTTTCCGAGGTTTTCCCTACCCTGAGAAGACGAATGTCGGATAACCTAAAGCTCCATGGACCTCGGGCTCATTTGAGCATCATTTCACCCATTTCATTCATTCGTCCGATATGACATAATGTTGGAGGACGTTATTTAAAAAAAAAATAATAATAAAAAAAAACTGCTCTAAGTACAAGAATCCACCATTTTCTTTTTAGCTGACGTTATTAGTGTACTCATATGATAGGTCCATTTTTTCCGAGACGTTTACTGAATTACGTTGCTATGTATACTCTAATAAAATGTTTATAAAATCGGCCGGAAACCGGAATTCGGTCTCAGTAAACGAGTCGTATGTTTTTGAGGTGTACTTTAGCGAGGAGTACGTTCTGTCCCTTAAACCACTGTTGCTCTCAATTTTGCGCATTCCTCTCTTTAAGAACGGCAAGCAATACATTTTAGTAAGCGCAAAACTGGACTACGGCGTACATGCCGTTAGATGGGTGGCCTACCTTCCAAAAAAATAAGGCGCGGCTGACTCACCTGGTATGTATATGACATACAGGTGTATTATAATTGATAAGGCAAACTGATAGGGTTGACAAATAGACGCAAAATGGACCCAGTAAATGAGGGTCCATAAGATGCTTGAAATTGTGTGGTTACTATCACTTTGACTGATAGGTAAACGGTGAATTTGAAACATGGATTTTTTTTATCTCCATTGAATTTTTAATTCTTTCAAACTCTAGATATCATTTCATAGTAGCAAACTGTTCCATCTGTAGGTACCATATGCTATGAAATACATAGCATTGTTTGGAGAATACCCTCAAACAATTCTGGAAGATGCTGTAGCAGGAACTGAGGTATCTCCATTCATCTGCACTACTGTTTATGAAAATTGGAACACCACAACAAAATTCTCCGCATGAATCCAAACTTGGCGTATGTGCAGAACAGTGCGCGAGAAATATTTATTAAGATTGCAGAGGGATAGGGTACACGTAGATCGAGCAGATCCCTGTTGTGTATGTCCACCAAGGTCAATGTTGCACCAAGTATTATCAGTGAATAACTGTCAAACAAGGTGGAAACGTTAAATTAAGTGCCAATATGCTTCGTCGACGTCAAAGGGGTGCAATATCAACATGTGAATTCGAACGGGGCAGACTCATAGGCCTCTGGTAAGCGAGTTTGTCATACCGTGAAATTTCAGCTCGTACAGGGCATGCTGCTATAACAGTAATACGTGTGTGTAAGCATTGAGTATGTTAAAATGTCTGCTTTTAGGTCATACAGTCTAAATAACTTAAAGGGGAGCTAAACCAATTCATATACAAGCCCAACCGTTATCAAATATGGCAACTAGCCACATTTGCACAATGTAAAAAAAAAAAAAAATAAAAAATAAAAATAAAAAATAAAAAAAAAGAAGAAAAAAAAATAAAAAATAAAAAATAAAATAAAAAAAAGTAGAAGAGGGTTGAACGTAGTGAAGATCGGGTATATGCAGTATGACCACAGCTTAAGATGACCGCCATCTTATTCGGATAGTCATAATGATCCACACAGCGTCATCTACAGTTATAGCTCAACACCGGATCACTGCAATACATGTGAACCTGTCTGCATCAACGATTCGCCGCCGTCTGCTGTAGCTTAGACTGATTGCACAACGCCATTACGTCGGCTTCCGTTGTACAGAAACCACAAGCACCTCCGCCTCCAATGGGCACGTAAATCCCGTCACTGGATTTCTGAGTGGCAATGTGTAGGCTTTACAGACGAGTCCCGCTTCAACCTATACTATAGCACTATAATACATGGCCGCATATATGAGCGCTGTTCAATAAAGAATAATCATAATTTTTTTTTGACAACATACCTTTACTCATCCTCATAATTTTGACGGTCCTTCTCAAAATAGCCTCCCATGAATGCGATGCATTTGTCCCAGCGTTTCGGCCAGTCTTCAAAGACATGCTGAAACCATTTTTTGAGAGGTCCTTCAAAATCGCCTCCGCAGCCTTCACCACTGCTTCTGATGATGGATAATACCTCCCACGAAGGCGTTTCCTCAAGTTAGGGAATATAAAAAAGTCACATGAGGCTAAATCCGGACTATAGGGAGGGTTTGGGACGCACTTCACGTTGATTTTTGCAAGATATTCAACAACAACATTGGTAATATGCGGCCGCGCATTATCGTGGTGCAGCATCCAGCCTGCTTCATGGAAATGTGGTCTTTTGCGCCTGATATGGACTTGCAATGCTTTCAGGACATCCCTGTAGGATCGTCCAGTTACTGATGTGTATGCAGGTTCAACATGCTGATAAACCATTCTATGAATATCAAAGAATGAGATGGCCCTAACTTTCCCAGCAGAAACAGCCACTTTTGTAATTTGGGGGGTTGGTGATGAAGGAGATTTCCACACTGAGCTTTGCTGTTTGCTCTCAGGATCAAAATGATGTAGCCAAGTTCCATCAGCAGTAATTACATTTAAAAGAAACTCCGGATCTTCCTCTAACATCAACTTTAACTGCATGCTGACCTGCTCGCGAATGTCCTTTTGTTCGGGTA
Organism: Tenodera sinensis; assembly: GCA_030765045.1. Taxonomy (NCBI): domain Eukaryota; kingdom Metazoa; phylum Arthropoda; class Insecta; order Mantodea; family Mantidae; genus Tenodera; species Tenodera sinensis. The sequence goes on along the minus strand of CM060964.1, from coordinate 141,085,580 downwards.
TCAAGTCTTGGAACCCATCGCGCACAAACACATCTCATGTGTAATGTTTCTGTCACCAACGTAATTGACTGTCTCCCCCCCCCCCCCTTTAAACATTTTAAACCACCTTCGAGATGTGTTGTAGGGAAGAACAGACTCTCCATAGCCCTCATGTAACATTGTATAGGCCTCAGCTGAAGGTTTGTTGAGACGAAAGTAGAATTTCAAAACCGCATGTTGTTCCTCGCGTGTTACCTCCACTGCAGCGGTAGGCGATACTGAACATGTCTGAACTTGCCTGCCTCTCACAGGTGGGCACCAGGAGCAACACAATGCGTGTTGTTTTTTTTTTTTTTTTTTTTTTTTTCCTCCCACATTAAGCTAACAGAATATCATAAGATTGAATTTTAGCACCAGAAATTATGACCGTAAAAAAAGTATGATCATTATTTATTGAACAACCTTGGATGGTCAACGGTACCATGGTGAGCGCAATCTGGAGTCCTGCATTGTTGAGTGCTATAGTGGACAAACACCAGGTGTGATGTATGATCTTAGTCGCTCCTGGAAACCAGCCTTAAAGTTGGAGATCGACCAGCTCAGAAAACAGATTCCAACGGAGTATTGAGCCACCTCCAGATTAGGCTTGGTGTTTTCTGCTCGGTCCGTACCAGTGGTCAGTACATATACTAGTCCTTTCAGGGAAGATGGGAAAGAAGAAGTCACAACGCCGAACTTCAGCGCCAATCTCCGCCGCAACCGAGGCACCTCTGGGGGAGGCAGTGAGAGTGCCGGCCTCGGAGACTTCAACGCTACGGCAACCTGCAACAGCACAATCCACGGTCACCGAGGCACCTCTTGGGGAGGCAGTGAGAGTGCCGGCCCCGGAGACCTCAACACCACCGCAACCTTCGCAGAACGCTTCTTCTAACAACGCGCCACCTCAACAGCGCCGGAAATCGCCGCGTTCACCGGGCAATGGAGCATCATCGGCCCGGGAACCAATAAACATCGCCACAACTGAGAACACTGATGCAGCCAGCACAGCCACCTCATCTTCGTTGGGAACCACACCTTGCGCCGCCACTACCACTCCGCAGCTCGAGCACCGGCCAGTTGAGCGCCTCCGCTCCCCGGTAATGGCAGTGGCAGTGCCAACACCGGAGTTGCCGGCCTCATCACCGCGGAGTTCAGCCCGTCTCCCAGACAACTCACCATCACCGCCTGCACACAGTGGCCTCATCCCAGGGGTCAGTGTTATTATGCGAGGTGTACCACGGGATATCCCCGAGAGACACATTCTACATGCAGCACGTCAGAAGTGGCCCTCAGCAATGAGAGCCATTCGCATCATCACCTCTCGGGGACCCACACCACTAATCAGAATCGTCTTCGCCGACACCACGGACAGTGAAGCCGCCCAGAGAACGGGTCTGACCCTACTCGGACGGCGCTTACTCGTCGAACCAGCACGAACTTCCAGACATGTGCCCTGCCGCCGCTGCTGCCGCTATGGCCACGACAACACCATTTGCAACGCTGCTCTTAGGTGCCACTATTGTGGGGCTTACTGCCTCACACAGGACTGCACCAGGCACGACCTACGCCGCAGACGTCGGTACTGCGCCACCTGCAATGGCTTTGGCCACTTTACGGGTCAGGCGCAGTGCCCTCTCTATCCAAAGGCCAACACTCTGCAATCTACACCAGCCATCGCAGACCCACAACCTCGCCGCAGACCAGCTCCTATTACGCAACGACGCTCATCGTCGCAACAGTCCGCTCCATCATCCGCCACCGCCACTATCACTGCACCACTGCCCCGGAATGACACCGAGGACATCCAGCAAGACCTACAAAACCTCCAACAAAGACTGAAAAGACTGGAAGAAGCCACACTTCAACTCATCGCCGCAGTTTCCACCATAGCCAACTCCACAGCCACCATCACGACTCAACTCCAAACCATCATAGACGAAGGACGTCAACTACGCAACTCCACAACAGGCCGCCTCACATCTCTCAGCACCGACGTCCAGAAAATCAACAAGAAGACGAACTGTCTCCGCCGGACCTACCGCAACGGACTCACAACAATCCACCAACAACTTCTCCACAACATCACCGGCTTCAACTCCGCAGCAGAACTACTAACAGAACTTCGCGACACAACCGCTGCACTGGACAACACAACCACCCTAAACTCCATTCTGCGCAAACTTCACCGAATCGAGGACCGAACTCCAACCCCGACCCATGAAGCCAGCACACAAGTCTCTCTACCACCAACAGCACATGACCGAGATCAACACAGTCTACCCCGAACTACCCTGTCACAACCTGCAGTGCAACATCGCCAACCCAGGACTACGTCGCCACCTCCTGCAACGCAACATAGCCAAACCTGGTCACAACCCACAACGCCAAACGCACTACCAGAAGGACGCAAGATTCCGACAACAGAAGAACGCGCACTCTTCAACAGATACGGATTCAACGCCCACTACAACTCCCCGTGCAGCTATCGGTGCAGAGGTAAGCTCTGCAGTGCCTCCGGACTTGACCCAACCGATTTCTTTTGACCACTTGAATAACAAGTGCCACCACAGTCATCGCCGTTCACCGGAACCCACATCGCAGTTTTCGCCGATTCACGACCAACTCCCCTCCACACGAAGAACTACCCGCGTGTGTCAGTCAGGGCCTGGTCATGGCTGCCACCCGGCCACCACAAATTAAAGTCGACTCCGGTCGGCCAGCATACCCGTACTACCGAGGGTGCTAACGCGGGACCTCGTGACAACGTTACACTCCTCCCCAATAAAGCTATATCCCGGCGTAATAAGCCAACTCTATCTCCCTTCCAACTCTCTTTCTGTCGCCCCTTAAAAAAAAAAAAAAAAAAAAAAAAAAAGTCCTTTCACTCTTGTTAGTCATTCATCATCGTGATGATGGGAGAGATGCACACTCCCGAAACGTCGACGGCGCTTGATCACTACACCTGTCTTGAAGCCCGAGAACGTCTTGAATATTCCAGGTGTGATGGTTCGGAACGCTATTGGTTACAACAATCGATCTCGCTTCTATGAATTAAGGGCAATTTGAACATGAACCAGCACTTGAGAAATGTTTTAGAGCCCCTGTTTCAGGCATCTCCACATGCCACATTTCAGTATGAAAATGGCCGGTCACATGTTGCGAGGAATGTACAGGCCTTTTTCGAACGACGGGTACTATTGCTTCCCTGACCTGCACATTCGCCTGACATATCGCCCATCGAGCATGTGTAGAATATGACTGATCGGCAACTTCTTGGTCACGATCCTCCAATAACTAGAGTCAACGATTTATGGGCTCGCATATAAACTGCGTCGGCCGCACCGTGGCCGAGCTCTTAGACCACTTGACTCTCACCAGAGCAACCCAGGTTCGATCCCAGGCGTCCACATGTGGGGTGTGTAGTGGACACACCGGCGCAGGGGCGGGTTTTGTCCGGTTTCTCCCGCCATCATTCCATTATTTGCTTCATCATCACCTTTCCTGTCATTTTCGCCAACATTTCATATCAGCCACTTCCTCGCTGTCCCACCAAGCTTAGGGCTGATAACCCATTCTGGTTCCTCTGTCTGATCAGCTACGGCTCCGAAGACCGCATAATATACTGGCCAGGAGGGCTCGCCTGACCACGTCCCACTCTGTACCACTGGACCACGCTCTTGACGCCTGCAGTGGACAGAGGTGGTTCAGCGGCCGGACGGTGCCCTATGTTCCACGAAGGAATAACAGGAACTCAGTGAGTCATACCAACTGTGAGGAAGGAGATCCCCCAGGAACATATTCTGAACCTTTTTGATTCCATGCCAGGACGTTTAGCAGCTCTAACTGCAGCAAGTGGAGGCTACACCAAGTAATGAATTTTCAGGTTCCATGGTCATGCACAGATTTTTGAAGTTAATTATTTGTTTATTGTCATGTACCTAAACTGTGGTATAAACTTTATTTCAATTACGTGTTTCCTTCCTGGTGTCACAATTTTCACAAACAGTAGTGTAATTTTCTCAGAGAATATGAGGCCCAAGTAGATGATCAGTTGTGCCCTTAACTACATATTCAATGAGAAACATGAACAGCATGAGGGTTTACCTCACACCGAAAATGTGAATTATAGTCATTAGTAAAACCATCATGTGTGGACATCATACATACATACATTTATTTGCATTCCATAGATCCATAGATCAGTTCATCTGTAAATAAAATGTCACTTGCAAAATGAGGGTTGAGTATGGTCTCTTGTTGCATCCACTGGCTCTGGGACAACAATCTGGATCACTGAAACATTGAGCTCATTGGAGATGATGAAGGTACAGTAAACTGCAATGTAGCAAATACCTCATACACTACTGTTGCTTAGTACAGGCAGTTATGTGTAATTTCTCCTAGTCATGGAGAGAGTAGTATTGTTTCCAGCACCATATACTACACCTCAGTCATAATGTATGTAGATCTACCTTCCCTACCATAAGCAAAGGTCCCCTATTCTCTGAGTTGCTGATGGACCATAAATGTGTCGCTTTCAGGGTGTCTTTAATGATATGATTCTTGATACAAGCATGCAGCCTCCCATGCATTGCTATTAGCCCTACCATACATGAAGGTGCTGTAAGAGTCCATCCTGGCTGCAATGCAGCACAACAGCTGATGCTAGTCTGAGAGATAGAATGTGTGCCACAGTTTAACACTGTGTACTCATATCTGTTCTACAGGTTCATTGGTTTGAGTAAAAGAGGACTTCTTAGAAACATTCAAATTTGAAAACAAAGGACACAACTTGACCACATTATACAAGGACTAAAGCATGTGATGATCAAATAAGTGAAGACACTGGTGGCTTGTAAGTTAACATTTTAGTTGTGTCGTAATTGTCTCATTTGTAGACCTGGGTTTCTTGGGTCTCTTTTGCTTCCATTTGCAGGTGCTGTCAGCTCTATAGGTTGGTGTCACCAGTTATAATATGGCCTGCATTATGCTTTTATGGATGATCCTATGGGCAAATATCTTAAAATACTTGTGCTGGGTTGCAAGAAAACTGCCATGTAAATAGTTATTCCCTTCTTTAGTTAACGTATCAATAAACTATTTTCTCTGTAAAATATAGGTTATTGCAAGTAAGACATTATATGATGAATATCAGCAACATGCAACTATGTCCTCAGATTCACATCGCAGACTTCTTGGACTTCGATAGAAAGGTAACCTGACCTGTTTCTGAACATTTCACTTTCCACCAGGCTTTGAGTTCTCGTGTGACTGCTGTCTATACCACCAATAATATTGGGGATATTATCAATTTTATAGAAACTTAGCTTCACAGTTTTTAAGGCATGTTTTTGAGGCATATTTATGTACTGTAGCCTTGTTTGTGCAATGCAGAGGCTCCCAAAAATTATTATTCTACACATTACACATTTCTAACATGAATATGATCTCCTATCACACTCTGAAACAGTGGCATAAATAACAATCCTGCAGACCCTACGGCATGGGGGACCCTGACCTTTAGGGGCCCCCAGACTGCCTTTAATAGTTTTCTTAAAAATGACATTTTGTATTCAATTTAACCATGAAAAATTGCTAGGAAGAAGTGCTGAAACAGATGCAGTTCACTGATGACATACTGACAACAGAACAACCTGTAAGCACTTCCTATCCTTTCTTGCTTAAAAGTTTTGAAACAAGCTCACACCCAAGTATATATGCTCTCAAAAGCATTCACAATCATACAGAGAAATTCATTAAAGCACAATATTTTATTCAATGCAGTTCTAAAACCCAAACAAACTTCATAGTAAGTACGACTAGTACCTACCTAAAAATGTACTCAATTAGCCAGTAAATTGAATTATTTAGGATTTCATCATAAGGTATAAACATTAATCAATATGTGTTGTTCTAACCAATTGTTAGTGTTATTGTTTCTGAATGATATCTGAGGTACCACAAATAGAAGTTTGCTTGGGTTAATACCTGAGTTACCCAGAATATTGACAGATAACTATGTTCATTATGGACTTAGTGAGTGTATATTTTTGTTTAGAAAAATAATCAATGGTGTTGGTAATCAGGGAGCCTTATTTTAACACTTATTCTATGTGAGTAAATATATAATATTTTAATCTCTCCATTTTTAAGCTTTATTAGTAAGTAGGGCCCCCAACATTTATTGCAGGCAGGCCCCCAAAACCTTAGCTATACTACTGCTCTGAAAGGTTCCTGTTGTGTAATAACAAATGGTAATTCACAGCTGATTTTGTGCCAACACAGCCATAGTATGTGCAGTCACTTTTCAATCTGCAGAACCGCCACGTGCAAGATATCCATGAATGTTTGTTTGGAAGACCTAAATCTAACCCTAAATTCTATGTTGCCATATTCCTGAAAAGGATTGAACTTGTATCTAAAAATCCTCGGTCTTGGCAGACAGGCAATGAGATTGAATATAAGTTCTTCATCAGTTGAAGACTTGAAGAACAGAATAGAAATATATTTTCCAGGAAAAATCTATAGTGCTATACACATAACAATTGACAATAATTCATACAGCAATAGTCATTATTTACTTGGTTCTCATGATGACATATCTATGAAACAATTGAGAGGGAGTTATACGAAGAAAGCAATAACAGCGGCAATCCACTAACTGTTTATAGGTCAGAGTTTTGATCTATAGTTTAAAGGGCCCACTAATAGTCCAATGACATTTTAGATTGGTCTTGTAACTCATTTCAGAGGCAAATAAACACCTTAGCACTAACGAAACCTCTAAATTCATTCTTGTAACCAAGCATTAGTTATGTTTTAACCACTTAATAACACCTCAAATATAACATAGCAGTGCATCTGCAGTTCTTGTGTAATTAATCTCAAATCAAGTCAGTTTTTGTACTTGGAAAAGTCCTTAATGAATTTTAAGCTTCTCTGGAAACTGTTTTAAGATATGATATTGAAGTGTGTGCAGTTACTGCCAACAAAATATATGTATTTTCTGGAAAGGAGTAATCCAATTTCTAAACTTGTATTCGTTCCATGAGTTATTAGTTAGTGTTGGCATTTAGGGTATGTTAACATATTCTATGCTCATATACATGTGCACTTTAATTTTATGTCAAATTCATTTTAGCTTATATTAATCTCATTGGAGTTTTATTCTAGCCTACAACAATGTTATTGGTGACAAAAATTTCTCTGTACATTTGGCATGGGCATCGTGAAGGGAAGCAAGGGGGGCTGCAGCCCCCCTTAAAAGTTGGTGAACTTAATGTGCAATCAATTACTGACTATTAAACTATTATTTTAATTTTGATGTAAAGAACAGTTTTTATTTAGCACAAATTAATATGGTTATCTACAATAAATATTATAAATTTTGACAATAAAATAATGAATTATATTGCCCCCCCCCCCGCCCCTGGAAACAAGTCTGTTGATGCTCATGACTTTTGGATCTGCCTATAGTTTGAAGTAGCTATATAAGGTTGCCTCAATATCTGACTTAGCTAATTATAACAAAGAAAATCTTGTTTTTCTGTGTTCATTATGAATCCAATTATTGATAACTATAATTGCAGATGAACAATTAGATGCCATTTATGACATCACAGTGGGTTATCCACGCACCCTGCCACAGTCAGAAGTGGACATTATTAAAGGAAAGTTTCCTGAAGAAGTACATTTTCAGATAACAAGGTATGTTGAATGGACTGTATCTAAAGTTCTTGCTTGAGTGCTTAATGTATTTTTAACATTTTTTTAAGCTAAAGTACTTTAGATAGTTAAGGAACACACTTGTGCAGAAGTTCATCCAACCACCACCAGAGACAATGCTAACTGCCACGATAAATGATGCAGGCAGTCAAAAAGTAAGTGAGGATGAGAGCATTAGGCTTCTGAAACATATTTTCCATTTTTTAAAAAGAACTTTAATTATACAGTGTCAAAAATTTACTAAATATAACTGAATATTAATGTACATCACTGTCACAAGGTCTAAAAACACATATTAAGTGTAATAATTTGTTTGTGTAAAAGATACTACACTTAGAAAAGGACAAAGAGGTATTCTAGATATTTAATACCCAGTATTCATTTGGAACAAATTAAGATGGAAATCAGGAAACGTTATGAAATATAGAAAATATACTCCAGGGCTGATGTGAAAACTATTATTCAAGTAATGATTATGCACTTTTCAAGGTTAAGAACTTCCTAAAGCATTAATATGTCATACAGCTGGTAAGAATCTTTGATTTAATATTCCAGAGAAGAATAAAACACACAAATTTTTCCTGCATTGTATTCAGAACTACATGGTTTGTTATAGTGTTCAAAAATAATTACAGTTATAACATTCTTAATTAGAAGTTCCAGTTTTATAAGAAAGTAAGATGTGAACAAGATTATAAACTTACACATTTTAAACACATTGGTGATTATGACTGTGACCCGGGGATAGGAGGGGGCACCTTGCACTTGAACTCAATGCAGATCCTTTGGGCTTACTACATCCAGGAGGAATGGATAAGATGAAGGAACTGCAGGAGGCTATAGATCTCAGGCAGGCTGGTTGACAGAGATGCACAGAGGTCCCTAGCAATTTCAAACTTGATGACCCAGCAACTACTCAGAGAAGGCTGTCCTAAGGCAGGACCGGGGAGAACTCGACCCAGCTAAGGCTGCTAAGCCAAGGCTACCATCTGCCAGGACTGAGAAGAAATTTTCAATGAGCACATAGCTGTACTATCTGTCCGACACCAACCCCTTAGAACTGCAGAACCCCTAAGCCTACCTGAAGCTTGACAGCGGAAGAAAAATGACAGGAAATTATGAAAAGGAAATGTATGGTAGAAGAGAAGGCATACCAGCACTGCCTTGTCAACCAAGGAAAACCATGAAAACCACATGGTCAGGGTGATTGGCCCCAGGAATTGAACCCGGACTTCCTGAATGCAGGTTACCATGGGTCTATCTTGATTGTTAGGTACATCTAAGTATGAAAACGTATTACAATATCAATTTCTTCATGCTGGATGCAAGGTGGCATGGACCAATGCCTCTCCCTTAGATAATCTTGAATGATGAAACAGATTCCAATGTTTGTGGTCTCACAACATTCCTGTGCTGTCAGATAACATAGCTGATGATATTGAATGCACTTTCACTGGTTGCACTTGATGCAGATATGACCAGGCACTGTTTACTAGTTTAGCCAAATGTAACATTGCAGCATAATCCCTGTACCATCATAAGACACAGTATTTAATGGGAGAGTAAATGCCCCAATCTGTCAATGTTATAATTACATTTTTCACCTTCCTTTACTACAGAAAATAAGACTGATATTTACAGAGGATAGAGATGCATGTTTTATAAGCTCAGGGAGCAAAATCCTGGGAGGGATGGGTAGGATCGCCCCCCCCCCCCCCCACCAATGATTATATACCCATTATCTCCTATAAGCTGACAAATGATCAGAATGGCATCAGATGAGTTCTGAAACACAACAGGGCTCCTAATTTCTGCAGAAAACTTTTGTTAGAATGCAGGTGTCTGGAAATTAGGGTGACAAAACATCTTACATTTATTATACAAGTCTGTATTTTAGTTCTTTGTTCAATTATCAAAATCCTATTATGGTATTTTACATTGACTAATGTGATTTAAATCTTCAAATCTCTAATAGTATGCATGTTAAATGCACAAATAATAATCTGAGCTGTTTATCTGATTTTGTGAGGTATTTAAGACCTGCTATAATCCATTATCTGGATGATTATACCAGGATAATCATACCATCAATAATCTATGGAGCACTGATTTGGTGGCCTAAGGTCCTTCAGATGGGTTCTAAAAATAAAGTTTAAAGAACAACATGTATGGCTGTAACAGAAGCAATAAAAACAACTCCTGCTGCACCAAAGAAGACACTCTTAAACTTGACTCCATTGCACTTAGTTGTAATAAAGGAGGCAAGAATGGCATTGTATAGACTGAAACATGCTAAGCGACTGAGAATACCTGAAACAGACTACGGATTGCTGAGAATCAGGAAATATATAGGAGATGCAATTTCAGAAATGCAGCCAGACTATATAAACATTTCTAAAAGGTCTTCAGGGCCATTATTGATTCTGAATGTTGGAAAAATGTAACTCTGGAAACCCTGAGAAAACTTTGATGTGGATTACAAATGGCTCAAAGGATGGTTGAGGAACAGGATTCAGAGTATATAGCATAAGACCATGGTGTAAAAACCTTTCTCCCTTGGGTAAGTATGCTACTGTTTTTTAAACAAAAAGATACGCTATTATTCAATGCATACATGAGTATATAAGAAGAGCTTACTATGGTAAACATTTCTTTATTTACTCAGATAGCCAGCCAGCACTGGCTCTAAGTCACCATAAGGTAACATCAGGACTGGTTTTAAATTGCCTAAACACGATCACAGGCTTGGCAGAACAGCACGACATTCAATCATCTGGGTACCAGGCCAAAGTGGCATAGAGAGAAACGAAAAAGCTGATGAACTCGCAAGACAAGGAGCAGCTTCAAAATTTATTGGACCAGAACTGGCTCTAGGAATATCTGATGACTGGTAAGAGAAGATATTGTGAAACTGTCCAAAGAAGAGTACTATAAAATCTGGCTCACAACTCCACGAAATAGACATAATAAACTATTTATTAGAAAACCATGTAACAAAAGAGCTGAAAGTTTACTCAAATGTAATAGGCTTCAGTTGAGAGCAGTGACTGCTTTTCTCACAGAACAGGCTCCTGTGAAAAATCACTTAAAACAATGCAAGTGTTTCAGGATAACTTAGATTGCAGATTGTGCAAGTGGAAACTGAAACATCCCAGGGTCATCTGCTCCTGTGAGGCCCTGGACTACAGAAGATACACTGCGTTTGGGGAAATGTTCTTAGAAGCAGAATTTGAGACTATACAAGTTCTGAGATTGTATTTCTTAATAAGGGTTGCAGGCGTAATGAACTTACTATAAAACGATACAGGTAGCACAATAAGCCCAAGGCTGAAGGTGTCCGGAGACGGAAATCGGTATCGAATTAGACAAGACAGGACAAGATATTGTGACGCCGGCCACGGCAAACAACACGGTTGGGGCCAAGCTACTTCACACCAGATACCAGGTGCGGCGCGTATCAAAGGCGCTCACTGTCACGCTTCCCCACGGAAATCACGCAAGCAAACACGAGACAACAATCAGAGCAGCACAACCAAAAGGGGTTTTTCCAGATGATTGGAGAAGTGTCCGGCACTAGCTTGTTTGAAGAACTTCGAGAAAGATTTGGTCGGTATTAAAGTTTGCAGAGCACGTAAGCACAGGTAGTTTTTGGATCAGTGAGTGCGAGACAGCTGGGAAAGCTACGTCGCATCAATGTCACCTTCTAGTGCCTCATGATCTCGGTAATGAGTGGCCTGACTTACGACGCCTGCATACATGGACGACATCATCGAGATTGGCAGCACCTTTGAAGGTAATCTGGGAAACTTGAGCAAGGTGTTACGGAGATTACAGGACTAGGCTGATCGCGAAGAACTACCAGCTGTTCAGGGAGAGGGTTCACTACTGGAGCCACATAGCTTCACCGGCAGGGATGGCCACGGATCAGGAGAACACTTAGGCTGGGAGAAACTGGCTTCGCCCGAATGATAAACGACAGCTACGCAGTTTTCTGGGTCTGTGCAGCTACTACCCCGGTTCGTCAGATCCTTCAACATTGCTAAGCCCCTCACTCGTCTGACGGAAGAACAGCGGCATTATATGTGGACGGAAGGGGCAAAGGGGGCGTTCCAGGCACTAAGGTCAGCGCTTTGCAGTGCCCCTATTTTAGGCTTCCCACAACCGGACTGTGATTTCATCGTGAACACTGATGCTAGCGACAACGGAATTGGAGACGTATTATCACAGATCTAAAGCGGACAAGAGCGAGTAATAGTCTATTACAGCAAGACGCTCTCCAAGGCCGAGAAGAACTACTGCGTTACCCGGCGTGAGCTCCTAGCAGTAGTAAAGTCGCTGGAGCATTTCTATAAGTACTTGTACGGTCGGTCATTCCATCTGAGGCCTGACCACTCTGCTGAGAATCAAAGACTATGTGTTGTACAGGATCTGGGAGTCACCTGATGGAAAGACTCAAAGAGAGCAGCTTGTGCACCCTCAGAGTAAGGTCATGGAGGTCCTAAAAAGGTACATTCGGGTTCATCCGGAGGGCATCTTGGACCCAACCACACGATCGACAAACTGCGAGAGACGCACTGCTTGTTGATACTACGGGCGGCTGCTGAGAGGTGGTGCTGCTAGTGTCATGTGTGTGCGGCAAGTCGCAACCCGCAGACTAGGAGCTGGGGTAGCATGCAGCAGTATAACGCGGGAGCACCATACGAGCGCATGGCCATTGGTGGCTAGAACATTTCCTGTCTTCGACAGGGGCAACAAATATCTGCTAGTGGTCATGGACTACTTCATCAAGTGGCCAGAGGTGTACGCCGTCCCAAACCAGGAGGCCCAGACAACGCAGACTGTCTCGTGGAAGAACTGTCCTGCCACTTCAAAGTATCACTGGAACTACGCATCGATAAGGGCAGAAACTTCTAGTCCCACTTGATGAGAGAAATGCTAAAGCCACTCGGAATGCACAAGAAACGTACGACGCCTCTCCACCCACAGTCGGACATCATGGTCGAGAGGTACATAAAGATCCTCGAAGAACATCCGAGGAAGGTTTTTTTTTAATTAAAAAAATATAAAAAATAAAGTTAACGTCCTCCTACGTAATTTCATATCGGACGGTGAATGAATGAAACAAGGATATGATGCTCAAATGAGCTTTAAGTTACCCGACATTCGTCTTCTCAGGATAAGGGAAAAACTCGGAAAAAAAACCTTACCCAGATAACTTACCCTAAGCGAGATTCGAGCTCGCGGTAGCGTGATGGTTAGCGTGTCTGCCTCACGTTCAAGAGGTCGCAAGTTCGAATCGCGCTTAGGGTAAGTTATCCGGGTAAGGTTTTTTTTCCAAGGTTTTCCCTACCCTGAGAAGACGAATGTCGGGTAACTTAAAGCTCCATGGACCTCGGGCTCATTTGAGCATCATTTCACCCATTTCATTTCATTTCATTTATTCGTCCGATATGACACAATTAATTAAAATTAAATTAAATGAATTAATTTTTAAAAAAAGGCGACCTCTTGAACGTGAGGCAGACACGCTAACCATCACGCTGCCGAGGCGGGCGAAGAGAAAGGTCATGGCCAACCACCAGAGAGACCGGGATGTCAGGGTATCGCTGTTCTTGCTGGTCTGTCCTTCGTCTACCCATGACACCACCGGAATAACGCCAGCTAGTTTGGTCTTCGGCGGAGAATTGCACTTTCCGTGCGACCTCATGTTTTGGAGTCCCCTTAGAACAGTATAGCCAGCAGTTTACTGTGTGGAGAACCTAGTGGGCTGTCTTCACGATGCACACGAGATAGCCTGTCGGCACATTCAGCTAGAGAGCGGACCGGATGAAGACCCGGACGATCGGCAAGCCAAACAGCCTAAGAGTGATTTCGTGTGGCCTTATCGCCCTACACGGCCCATGGACGCTGCCCGAAGCTGCAACAACCATGCCAAGGACCGCACCGCATGGTGAAGAGGATCAGTGACTTAGTCTACCACTTAAAGAGGCTGCCCTGAAGGAAGATACTGGTGGTACATTCGGATGGTCTGGCCAACTATGTCGATGCTGGCCGGGACGACCAGCGCTAGGGAGGGAGCAATTTGACGCCGGCCGCGAGCAAACAAGTGAGACAATCAGAACGGCTGAACCAAAAGTTTTTTCCCAGATGATTTGGGAAGTGCCCGGCGGCCGACTTGTTTGTAGAAGTTCGAGAAAGGTCCGACTACATCATCGCCGGCATAAAAGCTTGTGGAACGCGCGAGGGCAGGCAGATTTTGAGATGGTCAGTGTATCAGTGAGTGCGAGATCGCTGTGAAATACACGTCGCGTCGAAGTGAAGACGTTTTAACGAGTATTGAGTGATTGTATTGTAGAAGCTAATGTTTGAGAGACAGAGAAAGTGAAGAGAGACAGTGAAAGGAGTGAGTCAAGAAAACACTTGTGAGTTGTAATATCACAAAATACTGTAGACTGTGTTAACGTCAGTAGAAGGGAACTGTATTTTAGTTCAGTTGAGAGATAAAGGGAGAAAAAAATTAGGCTGGTTTCATATGATCCACAATCCATTGCAACAAAGTGATACAGCATTTTCACATTCACTGTTCTCACTGACTGCAACAGGACTTCTGGTCTGGCAGGAAGAAGCTTGTGAAAGCATGGTAATTACCCATAGGTTCTGGAATATTATCTGAAAATTGGTCTCAATGTTATACAGGCTCTTAGAGGTAAGAGTGCACAGACTTTAATTACCTCTTTTTGATATTAAGCTGAAACATAATTTCCTCTACCATTTTCCTTTACAGGACGTGGTTGAATAAATAAAAAATAAAATTGGTTGAATGTCTGATTGCCAATATTACCATTCCTTTATCATTTACTTCTGCAATTTGCAAAGAGAGGTAGAAGTTTAAATAAGCTTTTACATCTTTTCCATTTGTTGCTAAAATGAGATGTTTGGCTACAAAATGACACTAAATAATTGGATTCCAGTGTGTCTTGGAATAAATTTATCAACACATACTTGGCAACATTTGTTTGTGTAGAGTGGGAGATCAGGAATGTGGACAGTAAAAACTACATCCCTGAATACTGCTTGGAAAGCTTGAAAGAAAACCACATGTGGCAAAACCAGTTTCTAAGGCTGGCCATGTTTGGATTTTCCTCATCATAAGTACAAATGTACACACAGTTGCGGAAGTCCTACTTGCAAACAAAACATGCACCTGTTCAGTCCTACTCTGTTGCCACATTGTGCTGATAATGCATTCAATAATATTCAATTATCTCCTTTACCTTTCACAATAGATGAATTTGTTATCGGTCATATTTAAATCTACCATCATGCCTAATCCAGTGGCATAAATAATGGCCCTACAGACCCCGATGATTAGGGGCCCCCAGACTGTCTTTAATAGTTTTCTTAAAAATGACATTTTATGTTCAGTTCAACCATAGAAAATCTCTAGAAGCGCTGGAGCAGATGCAGTTCACTGACAACAAAAGTGTACCATGTAATCATTTTCTACTCTTACTTGCTTAAAAGTGTGTAACAAGCTTACCTCCAAGTGTGTACATTCTCAAAAGCATTCATATAGAGAAATTCATTAAAGGACAGTATTTTATTCAATCTGGTTGTTATAAAAGCTGAACAAATCACATAGTATGTACAACTAGTGCATATCCCAAAATGTAGTCGATTGGCCAATAAATTGGATTATTTTAGAATTTGGTCATAAGGTATAAACATAAATAAATATGTGTTGTTCAAACCAGTTGTTCAGTGTTATTGCTTCTGAACAATACCTGAGGTACCACAAATAGAAGTTTGCTTGGGTTAGTACCTGAGTTAACCAGACTATTGATAAGTATTATATTAATAAATGTAAAAGGCTATCAACAGAAATATAAATTTCAGCTTTGGAATACACTGATACATCTAAGCAAACTAAAGATAAATGCAGGATAATATTTTATCAAGGCTCAGTAATACTCCTAAACTCTCAATCAGGAAGTTCTGAGCAAGATGAATAAGTATATATGCATCCTGAATATATGCTAATTCTCTATGTGGGTAAGCATTGCTCAGAAATTGGAATTTATAAGAAAAATTCAGTAATATATATATATATATATATATATATATATATGTATGAGGCGCATAGTGTTATATAAGAGTCATATATACATCATGAGCTCATACTCATTATTTATGCTTGTTCATTTGTTTTCCATACAGGTTTCCTGGAAACACCATTCCAGACAGTGAGGAACAGTTAAAGAGTTGGCTAGCAGACCGATGGAAGCAAAAAGAGCAAATACTTACACGGTTCTACAGTTCAGGATCATTCCAGCAGCCAGAAAAGGTTGCCACAGAAAATACAGTAAATGGCTCCATTCATCCCGAGTTTTGTGACTTGGATAACCCCTCTGAAAAAGTGCATAAACCCGATATTTCTACTTCTGCAAATAGCATTAAGGCTTCTAATTTTAATCTTAGCCCAGAGAAAAGTCTGCCCCTTCACAAACTAGAACAAATTCGTAGTACGACTCTTTATCTTGCCCTAATGTTTTGGACTCTGCTCTGTTTTATGGCTCTGTATGGACTATTTACATCCTTTTTCCTCCAGGTATGGGCAGTGGTTCATGTAACATTCTTTCTGTTCTTATCCTTTGTTACTCAAGGGTTCCATGATCTTGAAATATCTTTATACAGATTAAAAGAAAGGTATTTAGTTAGCAGACTTAAATTAAGCTAAGCATTATATAAATTTAAATAAAAATAGGTGAGAGGATCTACTTAAAAAGTTTTCCATTTAAAGGATTGTAATATTAGGTTCAGTGGTGTTACAGACAAAAATTAATTTACCGTGATTTATGTAACATCAGGTGCAACTCTGATGCCTTATATTTGCTGAAAAGTGAGCATAACTAGAGCACCACCAGCACCACCATCATAACAATCACCCCATTATCACCACCATCGCCACCAGCACTACCACCATCACACAACCACCACCATCACCACCACTATCACTATCACTGCCATCACTATCATCATGACCACCACCACCATCATCACCACCACCACATCATTATCACCACTATCATCAGCACCACCACTACCACCGTCACCACCACCACAACCATCACCACCACCACTACCACCACCATCACCACCACTACCACAATCACCACCACCATCACTACCACTACCACCATCATCACTACTACCATAATCATCACTACTACCATCACCACTACTACCACAATCACCACCACTATCACAATCACCATCACCACCAACACCATCATGACCACCACCATCACCACCAGTACCCCCATGAGCACCACCATCACACCACCTCCACCACCATCACCACTACTACCATCATCACCAACACCACCATCACCACCACTACCACACTCATCACCACTACCACAATCACCACCACCACCAACACCGGCATGACCACAACCATCATCACCACTTCTACCATCAGTACCACCATCACCCCCACCACCAACACCACCATCACCACCACTACCAACACCATCACCACCACCAGTACCATCACCACCACCACCACCACTACCACCATCACCACCACCACCATCATCACCACCACTATCACCACCACTATTAACATTGCTTTCTTTATTAACGTCCTCCTACTTAGTGTCATATCAGACAGTGAGTGAATGAAATGGGTGAAATAATGTTCATATGAGCCCAAGGTCCATAGAGCCTTAAGTTACCTGACATTCGTCTTCTCAGGAAAAGGGAAAATCATGGTAGAAGCCCTATCACCCTAAGCGAGATTCGAACTCGCGACCTCTTGGACATGAGGTAGACACGCTACCACCACGGGCTATCACCATCACTATCACCACCACCACTACCACCATCACTATCACCACCACTATCACCACCACCATCACTACTACCACCACCACCACTGTCATGACCACCATCACCATCACTACCACCTCTACCACCATCACAACCACTACCACCATCACCACCACATCACCATCACCACCATCACCACTACTACCACCATCATCACCTCCACTGTCACAACCACCACCATCACTACCACCATCACTACCACCACCATTGTCACCACCACCACCACCACCACCACCACCATTGTCATGACCACCACCATCACTACCACCATCACCATCACTACTACCAACATCACTACCACCACCATTGTCACCACCACCACCACCACCACCATTGTCATGACCACCACCATCACTACCACCATCACCATCACTACTACCAACATCACTACCACCACCATTGTCACCACCACCACCACCACCACCACCACCATTGTCATGACCATCACCATCACCACCATCACCATCACTACCACCATCATCACCTCCACTGTCACAACCACCACCATCACTACCACCATCACTACCACCACCATTGTCACCACCACCACCACCACCACCATTGTCATGACCACCACCATCACTACCACCACCACCATCACTACCACCACCCTTGTCACCACCACCATCACGACCACCACCACCATCATCACCACCACCACCACCACCATCACGACCACCACCACCACCATCATCACCACCACCACCACCACCATCACTACCACCACCACCATCACTACCACCACCCTTGTCACCACCACCATCACGACCACCACCATCATCACCACCACCACCACCATCATGTGATCTCTTAGACTGAAAAATTATACAGTTCTATGTGAATGGATATTTTAACTCCCCTCTTATGGCAGATTACCAAGACTAACCTGCTAAATTTTTGCATAGGTACTTAAAATCTCTCAAATATGAGTACCTACCTATACACACTAGCCTTTATTATTCAGTTTGTTAAAGAAGCAGCTATAGAGATTACTTTGGTGTAAAATAGGTATACAAACTATATTAATTAAGGGCTCTATATTCATTTACATGTTTGTGTTCCCTCATTTTTCTACCCTAGCATAAACGAAAATGCATCATTTTGTAAATGCTCTGATTGGTTAGGCTTTTTAAGAAATATATATGCCAAGGACCAGTAGCACTAACTCATACTTTTGTCATTGAATCTCACAGCTTTGGAAGTCATTACAATTGGCATGAACAAGCACGTTCAATTTCTAAGATATAAAATTGCATAATATCATATTATTAACAATGATGTAGTTCATGTCCACTGCTATATCCATAAATGCATGTTTCTCAGTTGCTCTTAATTGATACTCTGAAGTGCCATTTTCTTTGTGATCAATTTTCTGGGCATCAGGGGTATAACTTGGTCTGCCAATGTGAAAGTGCCATGCCATATGGCTCCATTTTTTTGGGATAGAAGTAAGAGGGAATTAAGTGTTCCAAATTTGCTTTCCCATAGTTTGCACTTACATGTGAATGTAATGAACTTACAATGCATCATGCAAAAATGGGCAATGTCATTTCTTAAGCTGAGGTACGGAAGTATTAGAAGGAGAAACAGGGTTACCTGAATGCATTTTCTGAAAAATTAAGCATTTAGAAGGAATTGCATATAAAATGTTATATTTAAACATTCTTCCATTTGCATTTGTATACTACCATTTACATGTAAAGCAGGGCATTAAAAACTGTGATGATTAATTGAACTGAAGAGAATTTATCTGATATCCCTTACAATGGATGTCAGGACTACTTTGAAATTAACACATCATAATTGTAAATGTTACATATGATCCCTGGAAGGAAGCACTGTTTTTCTTAGAACAAAATGTTTGGCTGAAATAATTAGGAGAGTTGATTTCCTGGGAAAGTTACAGATAAGCAGCTGTGTATTTTATGTAGGAATTACAGGACCCTTATATTTCTTGAAATTATGCTAGATAACTGTTCACCATGGTTTAACATATCATTCAGAGCAGTCAAGTACCATTTTTGCATTCATCCTGTTAAAACATCAAACTGAAACCAGCTGTAAGAATGGATGACATCAGTTTAAATCCTGTTTGGATGAAGCTGCCTAGCTGAAAATTTTAAGTTGAACATCAGTCTCTTAATTTTGGACTACAGAAATCTTTACTTTAGGAACAATAACAATGGAAGCAAAATATGAATAACTAATTTACTATGCTCAGTTGTGTATACTGATAAGCCATTAAGTGCTACAGCTACAATGAGTGAGGAGTACTGTTGCACAACTTATTTTGTTGAAGAAATAAAGTTTTACAGAAGTGATAGAAAATAATCATGCCTAAAATATAACAGATATTAAAAATTAAACTTATAAACATGGTTATATCTTTCAAGCTTAATTAATTATATGATAAAAGAAACTTGATTCAAAGCTCAAACCTTTAAAATGAAAAAAATTCCTACTGGACTTCACTATTTGATACATTGGTCAAAAAACTATAAATTCAGAATTATAATGACGGTGTTGATAATTATAATGATCATTCCATACTTAATCAGAGTCCATAATTATAATTATATAGCAGGTAAGCCAATCCATGAAAGGAAAAAGGAAGAAGTTAAATTAAATATCTGTATTCATTTGCATGCCTATACTTGCTGGAAGGAAAACTTTCTGCTTTTACTTGTTGAAAAAGAATATGCACTAGGAATTACTATGTGCAAGAACATTGCTTATTTGAACAAATACCCTAAGTCCAGTAATATTTCAAAAGCATTATGAAGCAATTAACAAGCAAACTGAAAAATAGGTAATAATGGGCTTTCAGCAATATTAATCTTTTCTGACTTTACAACAACTCTTATATTTTATTGATACCACTCTCTTCCTACAAACAATAACTCAATTCTGCAACTTCATTCTCCTAGTGAAATGATGCTTATATGGAACTACTGAGTTATTTAGTAAATAAACTAATTATTACCAAACTTTTTTGCAAAATGCTCAAAACATGACTTTCCTCTTCTGAAATCCTGCTAATTGGCTGAGTATGTACTGGTTCAAGCATAAAAGCTCTTAGGACTCCTTCCTTCAGAATGGGGAGGAATGCAACCCAAGTGTTATCTGGTTTCTTTGTGCTGGCATAACCAATTCCTGTCCTTCATCACAAAACCTAAGAAAAATCAATAGTTATTTATATAAGTATTGATAATGTAAGATACCTGAAAAATAAATCTGTAGTTATTTATGTAAGTACTGATAATATATGTAAAGTTTTATATAAGTAGAGTGAAAAACTCATTAATATGTAACTTAAAAGAGATTAATATAATTGTAGTAGTGGTGAAGGTACAACAGTAAACATGGCATCCAAAATAATAGATTACTTGTTAGTTTGTTATGTATTCAATGCGTACCTTTCCTCATATTCCAACTGTCTTGCTGATTCTGTTTTCTCCAGCTTCATTTGAACTTATCACCTACTCCACCACCTTCATCTATTGTGAAACACTTTGCTGATGTAGACACAAATACCTGCTTATTCTCAACATAGATGAAGTCATCAGTTTAACCTACATAACGGTAAAACACTTGCAGAATTACCATCACATCGAAAATTAATATGGATGTAAACCAGTTTGCATCAATTGCTAATATGGAAATATATGGTTTGTAACAACTTTTACATTGCATGTGTCAGAAATACTAGAACTAAACACAAGGAAACAAGGTTTACAACTAGGAAGAGCATGCTAGAACTCATGCAAATTTATGGTATATAAAACCATAAGCGACTTCTTAATATGGTGGCCAGTTTCTGCTACAACCAAAATCCTGCTTTTGTTTAAATATCAATCATGCATAGTGCTTATACATTTTGGGTTCATTCTGTCCTAATCCTTTGGAGTGGGCTTTTGCAAGGGCTGTATTGTTCATGGCTACCAAGTGGCTCACTCCCAGATGCAATCCACTGTCCTACTCGTAATGGGATGATGAGTCAAGAGAGCACAAAGATGTTTGGTGGGGAA
This sequence comes from Tenodera sinensis, assembly GCA_030765045.1. NCBI lineage: Eukaryota > Metazoa > Arthropoda > Insecta > Mantodea > Mantidae > Tenodera > Tenodera sinensis. The sequence goes on along the minus strand of CM060964.1, from coordinate 141,063,918 downwards.
GTGTGATGCATAGGCCTGCATGTTGTTGGTTAATTTAACAGTCAAAAGCATGGAATAGGATGATTGCTCTGACTTTCATTATATAAAAAATGCCATCTACTGTTGTAAATTCATACCTAGTAAACCTTTGCCTCACTTCTGGTCATCTATGTACTGAACGTCATACATTGTCTGTATGCCATGATTTCTACATTGTATCTTATAAACCTGTACAAGGTTTTAATTGGTACATCAGGATCTTTACTTAAATACAGGTAACTGGAGCAGCATGGAGAAACAATGAATTCTGTTCAATCTCTTTTAGCACAAACTTTTCAACATTAAACTTGGAAGAAAATTAAATTAAATGTCTTGGTATACCCATACCAAATTTAAAAATCACTCATATAGTTAAAAAAACAAAATCAGTATGTTTTAATGGGAATTTTAACAGAGAAATGTGACTGGATGTATGGTTGATATGTTAAAAATGCTATAGTTTTTGTTCCCTGCATTTTGTTTGGTGGTAAAGATGCACTGAAGATCTATGGAAAAAAAACAAAACATGTAGGTAGTGAATGATTTGCATCGCCTTTATGACCATGCTAAACATGTGCTTATAACAGCACAATTACAGATAACAAATTTCTAATGTAGCACTGATGACATTTGGAAGTATGTAATTGTTAATAATTAACAAAGTCAAATTTATGGTTTATTACTTTAAAAAACTGAAATTGCAGTGATAACTTTGTGAACCGCTAATGTTGAGAGTCACCAGGAGCCCCTCTACAAAAGTGGATTTTGACCAGGAGTGGACATAATACTGTTAACAGTATTACTCCTCAAGTAATGTTCACTATGAATAGCAAAATCCAAATAATGAGAATAGAATACTTAATATCACATGTTAACATATTTCTAACACATTATAATTCTGTTTGCCAAATTTTACAGAAGTTGGAAGAAGCATTATAAAGTTTATTACATGTCTTAAATCCATATATTTTCCATATCTGTAAGTTTTTAAATTCATTTTCCTACTATGTGAAGATAGGTATATTCTATCTTTGTAAAACAAAAAAATTAAGACGTAACCTTTTAAGATGTAATGCTGATTAACATTTTAGGTGTAGCATAAGAATCCAAACAAGGTACAATATGAAGCATAATGATAACTTCAACAAATAACATGAATTCATTCAGTACTTATCTTGCTTCACTAACCATATTTACAGCAGGACATGTTTCATGAATTTTTGTCTGCAGCTTCAGCTGGTTTCAACTATCCAAAGTATTGCTGATGTCCTGCATGGAATGTAAAAGTCTCTCTGGAGATGCCTGACAGGTGGATACCAGCAATTCTTCTGACAGTCAAAACCATTGAGAATGCAGATGACTTATATATGAAACATGACCTGTAGCAAACAATGTTAGTGAAGCAATCTAAGTGTTAAAGTTAACTTAAAAGTTATTAATTATCCTTAATTTACTTAAAACAAAAGATTACAATGCTAAGCACCTTTTAGATTGCATCCATTTACTCTTTGATGGCACCAAAAAATTGTGAATAACTAAAAATGGCATTACAAGGTTTCAGAAGTGAGGTACAATATTCTTTTCACAAAAGAAGTCCAATATGTGAGGATCAGTTTCATGTATTACCAAACAGTAAATTATATTTACCAAGAGGAATAGTGAACCTTTAACTAAAAGGAAGTCATGATTCTGATTATGTTGCTTTACTTTATTTCTTTAAAGAAAAAGTTCTTTACACTATAGTGCAGCCATTCACAGAAAAGAACTCATGAATAGGGTGTACACAAATGATTATAGGGGATATAAACCTTTTTTTTTTCTCTGTGGTACACCATATAATTTTGAATCACATTATAAATTGAAGAGTAACTGTAAATATATGAGTGCTGCATGCATAGATATTTTTTTTGTTTCATTGTCATAATAACAAATTAAACAAAACTTTGCAACCGTCTAACAAAAAGATTCTTAGAGTCATGGAATTTAGTAGACATAATTTAATAGTTACAGTTCAGTGGGAATACAGGTGAAGATTTGGTCTCAATGCTCCTTCTAATAACAATATTTGTAGGTGGGACAACCAGAAATGACAGTTATCTCTATAGAAGAAGGAGGACTGGAAAACCGTGTAAGATGAGAATGTCAAGAGCATCAGAATGGCCCTTGGACACAGTCCTAAGACATCTATGTGATAGGAGAGTTACGAACTACCAATTCCAATAATGATAGTTGGAAGGTGATAAGAAAAGATGTCATTGCTATCTACAGTCCTAACATCAGTTGAGCCAGAGGATTATTACAGCTGTATAATCAGTTAAAACCAGATATGCTAACATCTGGCAAGAAATGAAATACCGGCTAAATGTATACTGTGTCACAAATAGGTTCCATATTGAATGCTTATAATTTGTGCCACTGGAAGTTCCACAGTTTTTCTTCAGTTTAAGTTGTGATTCAGAATTATGTTATATACTGCAGAGGAAATATACAAGTTGAATGCCAGTATAATAATTTGCTTAAACCTTGTATATGGAGTGATTGCACAGAATCTATATGAGCTTTATAGAGTAGCTATGAATTGTAGCACATATTGAATGTGCAGCCACATTATTAGAGATTTAGCCCCAGAAACATTATCTATCGTTAAACAGTATCATTTGAACAGTGGATCTCAGAGCAGAACAATGAAGGCATACCTCTTGAGCAGGAGCAAGTAGTACGCAATATCTGTTAAATGAAAGCTACATCTATTGTTTGAGCTTCGAAATGTATTTTGCTTCTTTGAAAACTTCAAGCATAAAAAATTACATATATTATAGTAAGAATCCCTTATTACTTGGAGATTACATGCTTAATATAAAGTCTATTATAAATGCTGATGTACAATTTAAAACCCATCACTTTTGTTCTAGAAGGCCTTCTAATGTTTACAAAGTCGTGAAATCTACTGTATTAGTCTTCTTAATGATAATGCTCTAACAGATACTTAAAACATAAATTTCAAGGTAATATGTTGATGATAGCTGATACATAATAAGAAAATTATATTTAGCTATAATAGGTATTATCTAATGTGTACAAAAAAGTAATGAAATTTTATATCTAATAATAATAATTTTTCATGCTATATAAAGAAGTTGAATAAGTATATCACAATAGGTATTTTTATTAAGGCAATTAAAAATACTGGATAGTCATTTATGGGTTTAATGCTTTTGGATTTAACAAAAGTAAAAGTCCTGTACATACTTCTCTAGAGCATATATATATATATATATATATATATATATATATATATATATAGCAAATAATGCTGAGCAAAGTACTTTAAAATATAAAAATTCTTTAAATATCTGTTTGATTCTGTTTTCACAGGAACAGTTGAATGCAAAGAAACAGTAGGTTTATGTTGGTAATGGAATGTTAAAATATCTTTGTCCTCAAATCTGCATACAGCAATCTTTTTGTACTGGCTGTCAGTTTATCTTACCCTGTGTACCAAGCCAGTGATACAAACAATATAAGAAGTAGGAAGAGAAGATGGCTACATGTTTTAATTTTAATATTTCATGGGCCGATAAATCTTAATATTCAGAGTTAACTTTATACACATTAATTCCATTATTTGGTTGGCTATAAAATGAATATTTCAAACCTTTCCTATTGCGCAAAATGGTGAAATTTTATTGGGATGAAACTCCTTAAATGCTAGACTGTGAAATTATACATAGGTAACTAAAAATTAACATATTTGTAGCAGTTACAGTGGTTTTTAAAACTGCAGTTATAACTGAAATATGTTTGGGTTTTCTCAAAATAAAGAAAGAGTAACCAGGGATAAAATGGAATAGAAGCCACCTTCCACTGAAAAAAAAAACAAAAAAAAAACTGAATTTATGTATGCTTTGGTATTACATCTTTAAATTATTTTAGTAACAAAATAAGAATAGATGATCCACAGTTATTTGACACCAGATACTTTATAAAAGATGAGCTTTATACAAGAACTAGAACTAACAATTGTCAAGCATGATTATTCTTATGACTGCTGAACTGGAGGAGAGCATTATTAATGTATCATTGTATTTTTTACAATGTTCCCCTTATTATCTTAACATTTATTACATTAACACACTCATACTCAATAGCTAGCTAAAATATGCTTATATGATTTTAAGGCTGAAGTGGTTTTGATCCTATTATTTTCAACATATCAATTCAAAGGCAGCATAATTCACGCAGGATGTATGCTTTGGTATTACATGCTTTGGTATTACATCTTTAAATTATTTTAGTAACAAAATAAGAATAGATGATCCACAGTTATTTGACACCAGATACTTTATAAAAGATGAGCTTTATACAAGAACTATAACTAACAATTGTCAAGCATGATAATTCTTATGACTGCTGAACTGGAGGAGAGCATTATTAATGTATCACTGTATTTTTTACAATGTTCCCCTTATTATCTTAACATTTATTACATTAACACACTCATACTCAATAGCTAGCTAAAATATGCTTATATGATTTTAAGGCTGAATTGGTTTTGATCCTATTATTTTCAACATATCAATTCAAAGGCAGCATAATTCACGCAGGATTTCTCTAGCATGTTACCATATACCCATATCACATTGCCTCTGATGCAATTCACTAACACGAGATCAGCTAGCATCCTTTTAATATCCCATGTTATGAACGTAAGTTATACATAACTATGGGATGTGACGTAAAATACACAATGATATGAACCAATATTGGAATAATCCATTTGTCCTTATATGAAATTGTACTAATTTATTTACTCATTTATTCATTTTACTTTATCCATGTTTGTTCAGCTACGTCCGTTCATGTGAAATTGTTGCAATATAGTTTGCTTTTAAGGAAAACATTATGTTTCCTAGCTTCGTCATAGTTATATATTTTTATTTGGTATAATCTCTGATCTGTAGTAGTATAGTATGTGCAAGTGGGATTATTAGTTGTAAATTAAGTTAACTATTTTGTTGCTGTAGCATAATTGTGTAATGCTACATGTATTAGAATAAAAAGTGTGTGAATCTCTTCCAAATTGTCCTCCATTATTCAGCTGCCATGAAAGTATCTTTAGAATTACTATAAATCAAGAGATAGTGTAGGTACCTTATTGCATAACCACAAGTAAGCCCCTGGTAGAAAGAAGGCCTTTCCCAAAACTTGTTTGCATTCCATTGTTATGCTCTTGCCTAAAACTATAGAAAACTCCAGCTATATTTTTATACAGGTATTTGATAGCTAAATTATGTTGAATGTTCATTAAGTAGAGCAAAAAATGACAGAAGCAATACTTAAAGTGAGGTGCAAATAAAACCCAAATAATATTGTGTAAATAAATCCAAACCTCAATCAACACCTTTTTGCAGGAAAATGGGAAGTTAAGCAAAGCTTTTTGCAATCTGGGTAAAACAACTAGAAACTGAACTAGCAATTGTCAGACATGCTGTCCATATATTACTGCAGAGTCTCAGTTTTATGTTTTAAATATTATCAGTTAGGTACCTCAATTATATTCGGAGAGAATGCACAGCTTCATCCTTATTGACGTCTCAAGGGCATGTATGCATTGCCTACAGAGTTGCAACTAATTTACAAATCAGAAAATTTTAATATTAAACAAGTATTGAGGCTTCTGAAGTTCATAAATTAAAATAGCCATTAACCATGGAAGTCACAGAACTTTTGAAAATTGTAATAACAACACTGATGATAAGTATACAACATGAGCAATGTTTTTCCGCTCTTTAAAGGGTGATGATGTTTTAAGGAATGCTTTGCCAAGGAATGACTCAGAATTAACAGTATTGTCAATAAGTAAATGATTAATGATGTGCAAGATTTTGAGTACAGAGTAATGGAAAGCTTCATTAAATTTAAAAACAGAAGATTTGACTTTGTATATAAATAAGACAAAAGTGTAACATAAAACAACTGAGCATTGTAAAATATTCATATTCATTGATACTGAAGGTAGTTAATAGTTTCATT